>PVJH01002251.1:0-174756 GCA_004026705.1 Nesogale talazaci | reverse complement strand
AACTAACCAGAGACTTACTTCCTATGTAGTTTCAACAAATATATAGTGGGCTCCCAGATGTGTCTTGGGTAATCCAAAGCCTTCTGCAAACTGGATTCTAACCAGGTAGGCTTTTATACTAATCCATTCTTGGACTTCTTATTATATGATTTACAATCATTTGGTGACTGATGGTGGTATGCTTCTTCCATGTGGATTTAGTTGACATCTCATTTAGATGGATGCTTGTTTGGAGACTAAGCCTTGAAGATTCCATGTACTATGTTATCTGATAGACAATGTGGCTGTTAAACTGAAGCAAAGGGATGGAGTCTAGCCAGTCAACCAGTTCATAGTCAGTGATGCCTCTGTGTGAGTATCGTCTTCTCCTGAGGAATCTGGGAACTCCTGTCTTCCTCCCTCAAGATGGGGCACCTGGTTTCCTGCTTCACATTCCTGCTGACAAGCCAGCAGATGAAGCTACGTGGATGGCAGCCAGGCCCTGTAGCTGGGAATAATGTGAAGACCCAACCCAGTGCTGAGAGGCTTCTACCCCCACTGGATACTCAAGACTGCGCACCAACTGGCCTCCAATCTTCCTGCGTTCGACATCATTGCATGTCTAGCGTGAGTCTGCAGAGGAACTTAAAGACTAGTATTGACCACATGTATTAAGATCAGCCGTAAAGACTTGATCCGGACTGGATTAGAATGGTTTCTTAATATATAATTACTCTTTTATATAAATCTCTTCCTTATACATCTATGGATTTATTTCCGTAGTCAACCCAGACTAACACAGACAGGTGTTAGTCACATTTTGCAGTAGCATTGTATCTTCTGTATTCCCTTCCTGAGGTCAAGTATCTGGTAGAGCCATGGTGTAAGGACGTATTTGGAACCAGAATTTAATGCAGGTTCCTAACCGATTCCTGGATCTTTATTAGTTTCTATCTGTTGTGGACTCCCTTTCAAATTCTCCTTGCTAATTTATGGTAGAGAGTCTTCAATCAGCCCCTGGTGTATAATGATTCTACATTAATATTGTCTTCCATTAGCTCCTGGTTCTAATTTTTAAAGCTCTGTTGAGATAGAAATATTGGGCCAATATATGCTAAGTCCATATCATGCTATCTAAATTATTCACATGTTCAGAATCAATCATTTTGTGGCTGGATGTTATGTATACTAACAGAGGGGGTTAATTTTCAGGGAAATTTACAACAATAATTAGTGATATTGTCAGTCACAGGTTTGCCTGAATAATACATATCTCAATACAGCATATAGCATATTGATGGAGCAAGACCATCTTTGCTTACCTGCAGCTTACCAATCTTGGTATAGCTATCTTCCACAAAGCAGCAACACTTGAGGGAGGCATATCATCTCATCTTTCTTCCACAATTCCCCTGGTGCCTTTGATAACCCAACTCTTGGTTATCAGCCGAGCATTTAACCCACTATACTTCCGAGTCTCCTTCTGGTGTAGATGATGCCCACATTTAGTTAGGTTGACTTGCATGACCAACGAGGTATTGCGAAAGTCACAGCAAATGATAGCAGAGATAAAGTCATGAAATGTATTGTAGCTTCTCTTTGCTTCTTGAATCACTTGCTTTGAGGGTAGGCAGTATGTATTCCATGGGGACATTTAAGTATTCATTCTACTAGTGACCAACACTAACCTACCATTTATGAGTGAACCACATTAGAAATACAACCCCAGTTCCATTTCAACTACTTTTATGAGTAACTTAGCAAAGAAGTGGATTCTCTAATACGAATCAAGCCTTCAGATGATACAGCCTTGGCCAACATATTGACTATAATGTTAAGAGAAACTGTGAGTCAGAAATTTCTATTTTAACTATTTTTTAATCAATGACTCACAAAAAGTGTAGCAGATGATACTTTTGTGTGTTTTAAGTTAATATCTTGAGCAGAGTTAGATAACTTATATTTAACTCACAGATAATTCACAAAAATCTTTGTGTAAGAGAAAACCAAAGATATTTCAAGTGCTACACATGTCACACTGTACATAGCACAGAGTAAGAGCTGAATACAAAGGTATATTCAGGAGTTAAGTCTTCATTATATACCCTCGCACTAGGACACAGCAGTGACTTGAATGTGTTTAACACAAATGATAATTTGTGGACTTCCAATTCAGAAACCAACTGCTGCTTCTCAATAGTAGATATAATTTATTTCTGGAGTGACCAGAGGCAGTGGACTGCTGGTCCAGGTACAGAGGGATGTTTCTGGAGACAGTGAACTTCCCATGATGAATGTGTGACCAAATACAGTACGTTTTTCTAGTAAAACTGAGAATGGCATTCATATAGAATAACACGATAACAGCTAGCATTAGGTTCTGCTGGCTGCCTGACTGGAAGAAGAGACGAAACAGAAAAAGAGATCATGCTTCTATTGACTCAATCAACCGCATATGTACACCCTACCTCCTCTTTCCAACCACGTGAGCCAAGGCATCCCTAACTCCGTGTAACCCTGACTTGTGCAGATGTGTTAAAAAGAAATGGATTGAAATGATTAGGCAATTTCTATTTTTTCTAACTTCTCTTTTGAGATATTATCTACAAGAACAAAACATATTTATTTTAAAGATAGTAAGTCTTATTTCTTGGGATTTCAATCCCACTGGACTTATGGGTCTTGAGTACTTGTCCCATTTAGAGCAACCCTTGTAGTTAGCCTGATTGGTTCTCATTCCCCTCTTTTCTTATCATAATTGTATTTTGCTAAGTCACCTTCCCCATTTTGCTACCATTTATCTTTGTAAGAAAAGCTATTGTAATGCAGAAGAAAAAGCAGAAGGTTACTGTAATACTTGAAAGGCAACATCCACTGTATATCAGAATTCACCACCAGCCGTTTCCCCCCATTCATTCACTTGAAATCAGATTCTGGAATTTGTCCTTGTCAGTGTGAAATGAAACCATAAGGCTGGAGCCAAGGGAACTGGTAAGGCACTGTGCTGGGTTTGAGGAGTGTCAGAAATCATTGACTTCTGATGTGTGATCTTGAGGAAGGCCGTTACTTACAGACACTCGAACTCATTAACATCAGAACTGGGATCCTACAAAGAAGCGAGCAGTCCTCTTTTCTCTACACAGACATCTTGAACTCAGAAGTCAGCTTCCCACCCTCCTGGTAGACAGCTCAGCACAGGAGAGAGAATATCCATTTCTGCATCAAACTCCAGCTTCAGTGCCAATTAGTGTAAACCGGGTGAACCGGGGTTCATTCCCAGTTTCCTTACAGTGGAGCTATTTGACCTGCAGCTAGTCTCCTAACCTTTCTAAGCTACTCTTTTCTTATCTGCAAGAGAAGAGAGAATATTAGCTCTACACTCTAGTTTGTGGGAATTCAAATGATATTACTCATGCTATTTAATGTTATGTTTTGTCTGTAGTAAATGCCGTCTACCTTTCTTCTTGCTACAATATTTCTCTTCTATTGTTATATTTCCTTTAATATAACTTTATGTTCAAATGTAGCACACTTTCTATTTTTCTGGATTGCAAATTTTAAAAATGAGTTTATTGGAAGTAAGGCAGCCAATATAAAATAGTCAGGTGAAATTTAGAAAACACTCCCCTTCTCACTCTTTCATGTCCACATTGCACATTTAAAGGAATACTTTCAACAGTTCTGTACACACTCTTCCAAACCTCCTTGCTGTTCTGATAAGAAAGCATTGAGTTGCATCTGCAGTAATGTTACCATAATTCAGCAAATTGTTTTCAGGAACACTGATAAGAAGTCTCAGCAGCAAAGCGGTGACAGGGCTGCTAACCACAGGGCTTGCAATTCAAAACCACTAGCTACCCTGTGGATGAGAGACTGGGCTTCCTGTGCCTGTAAAGAGTGCTGGTCCTACTTCTATAAAGAGGTACCATCTCAGAAACCCACAGGGTCGTTCTATCCTGTTCTAAAGGACTGTTATGAGTTGGTATCAACTCAATGGAAGTGAGTTTAGTTTGGGAAGTGAGTTTAGTTTGGTATCAATTACCAGGCACAGACAGAGATATCGCAGGGCTTAAGATTGAGCAGTACCATGACTTATGGGAACATGTTCATATCATAGCTAAAACAGTAAGAGCTGGCACAATTTTGCTACTTTTTAAATGACTAGGTCGCTCCAAAATTGTTAATTGATGCTATCTTGCGCTGGGCAATTTGGATATTCACCTATTGAAAGCTGTAAATCAAACGTTCAGTGTTTTGACAAAGCAAATTTTCTCTTAGAAATGTATCCCAAAACACGAGTTACACGTTTGTGAAAACATTTAGATATAAGGATGTATGGCATCGACTTGTCTAAGTAATATGAAAAGGAGCAGTGTGTCTTATGATAGGGGAATTGTTCCTACTAAGAAAAAGGTATCTCTTCAGCAAAAAATAAAACACTTATAAATATTATGCTGTAAAAGTAATATTTAAAACTTTGGAGAGAGTCACATCATATGTGCCTGGGACGTTTACTTTGGAAAATGATATGCATTTAGAATGAAATCCTATTTTATCATTATCCAATGAAAGATGTTCCCCAGTGAAATCTGCTGGCTAATATTTGATAATAAAGATTATCCATCAATAAGTCAACAATATGTATTGCCATGTGATAGATCTGATACAACTATTTAATTCACTTCACTAATCTGCACAGTTCCTTTTTAACTCTAGAAACAAATGTGCTTTTTAGTGTAAAATCCTTTTGTTCCTTCAAACTTACCCACTAATGGAAATAACTCCCTTTGGTAGAAATGCAAAAGCTTTCTAATTATTTTGATCTTAATTAGCAGGTTTTTATCATCTCTTTACAATACCTCTGCCCAATGTTCCCTTCTCTCATAAGAGTTTGATGTCTGTGATTTTTAAATTTACTCAGAGTTACTGTTTGTATTATCCCTTCCCTTCCCTTCCCTCTGTTGTCTGTTCTTCTCACCATCCTACTCTTAACACTTTTGCTCTGACTCCCTTTCTGGTGGCTAATCATACGCCTGTTGAAATCTTCCCTGATAATTAATTTTTGATGTTTTAGCTCTCTTTGTCTTTGCCTATTTCTACCGAGCATTTATAGAATGTGTTATGGATTAAATGAAAAGTTGCTCACATAGATAGATGTAGATATATAGATGCACAACCCCCCCTGCGAGAAGGCATCATATTTAGCAAAATTGAGGGTCAACTCTAAAAAAGGAGAGAGAGAGAGAAGATGAATGAACAGTAACTGGAACAGTGGATGCAAACATGACAATTTCAGAGATGATGCGGGGCCTGGCCATGTTCCCTTCTGTAGCACACAGGATCACATCATGTGGGGACCAACACGATATCTCCTAACATGAGCTGCGAACCGTGTAAGCAGCAAAACTGGAAACTTTGAGAACTTCTTGAGGTGCCTGTGGGTGTGCAACTCTCAGGGATTCCAGAATAGTCATGTATCAAGAACACATAAAATGATACAATGGAAACCACACTGAACTAAGGAATTCAAATCCTAGTTTTAAATTTGCCCCAAAGCAACCTCTCGCAAATTAACTCTTGTCCCTGAGCCTTAATTTACATATCTGATAATGAGGCATTCCTGTAGTTCAACTTGAAAGGGTTTTGAAGGGTAAAAGTGGCTATTCTTCCCAGAATAAGGCAACTAATTTCTACTGGCATAGCCCATAAGTAAATAAAAGATGAATGGTTTTAATTAAACCTACGGGTCATCCAGGACTTTTGCAAAAGCAATAACTTTTTCATGGTAAATACCTTTTTATAGCAATATAAACTTCAGTGAGTAGAATACATACAAAACAATTTAACTATATTAAATGATATAATGAAGAAGCTCAATATCATCTGTTAGAACAAGGCCAGTGGAATAAGCCATCAATTTCTCATATGCAAGTTGAAGATGATACTATATAAAACCTGTGAGAACAATCATGTCCATGTCTATAGCTATAAATAATGCTGTGTTTTGGGAAAAGTGGTATTTCATCTGAAAGCTTCCACAAATTTGGGACTCTCCACTGATCATCATTATGATGTGGATTAGTTATCCACATTTCAAAGAAATAGAGTAAAGAAAGATTTCAGTCAAAAAACAAATCCTGTGAAAACAAGTTTGGCATACTTTTCAGGTAGTACATTACTCTTGATTCTGTAAAAATTGTTTTCAATAGAATGGTTATTTTCATTTCTGACTAATTATACATGTATTGTGCATCAGGCTGAACCCTTGTTATCAGTTTCATTTGTGTATTTACCAAAACAAATTTCCAAGTTAATTTTTGTTTCTTGAAAAGTGACTTTTTTCCCACCTAGTTCTAGATTCATATCTTTTGTTCTCCTAATTATATTCGTTTTCCATTGGGCATGACAAATTAAAAGACTAAAAAAACACCACCCAAAACAACAATTTAATGTCTAAAACAACAATTGTTTATTATTTCACAGCTCCCGTAACTCAGAAGCCCTGTATGACTGAACGTGGTTTTCTTTGTCTTTTTTTTTGGGGGGGGGGCATCACTGCTCTGAGGTGGTGGGAGTAGGAGGCCCAGCCTTTGCTCCATGGATCTGGAATCGAACCTCCATCCCAGTGGGCCGCAGTCCTGCGCACAACCATTACAACACCGGGGCTCGGCTGAACGCAGTTTTCATTTCAGGGTTTCATCCTCAAGGTAGGCAGGTGAGGCTCCTCTAGAAGGCTTTGGGAAAGAATGTGTTTCAATTTCCTTCTTCTGTTGGCAGAGTCCATCTCTCTGGCCTATAGGACTCCATCCTTGATTGAGGAATCATTGTCTTTTTCAGAGGCTGAGTGCAGTCCCTGGCACAGTCCTGCTCATAGGCCTCTGAGAGCGTCAACTCAACCTTGCATTTTCGAGTGTGTTGGCTTTTGCTAAGAACCAAATAAGATGTGTTCCTTTTAAAGGGTTTCTATCATTCCATTAGGACTTCTTGAATGGCATGTATACTGAAGCCTCTGATCCCTTATAGAAATATTGGTGCTTCAAATGCACTCAGAAGTGCTTAGACAGAAAGACATGATAATCGATAAGACAAAAGTCTCAGCCATGAGCATCCTGTGAAGTACAGTTCTCTGGGACCAATGGCTTGCCTTGCGTCCAAATGGGCTTGATGGATACTGTCCAACCGGTGATGACATAGTTAGTTTAGGACTATCCCGGATCACTTCTCTTTTGACCCAGATGGGCAAGGGTTGCACTGACGCCCTCAAGGTTGGCAGTGCAAATTCATAACCCCTCTTTTGAAGGAAGAAGAGACTATTTGCTCCCTTAAAAAATTAAAAACCGCTGAGCCCCGGTGGCATAAGTGGTTGAGTGTGGGACTGTGGCCCGCGGGCTTGGTGGTTCAAATCCAGAGGCCACTCTCAGGAACAGCACTGGGTAGCTCCCACGACCACAAGAGGGCAGTGATGCCCCCCCCCCAAAAAAAAATTAAAAACCCTATATACTGTTGTTAAGAATTGGAAAGGTTCAAGAGCAGGGAGATTGGTTTTGGTTTGGGATCTCTCATTTCCCTATATCAAGGTCAGCTAATCAGTAACCTTTATTAGATCTCCAAAAATATTTGTTATATCATGAAACAATAAGAGTTAAGGAAGGCACACCAGGGAACAGAAGCCATTTTGTTCAGTTTCAGATATAAGAGTATAAAACCTTACGAACATATTTGCCTACAATTAATCCATTGTTATCCAGTCAATTCCAATTTTTATTGACCCTACGAACAGAACAAAGCTCCCAGCCATGCTTTCCAATGATTTAAGAAGCTGAATGACACAATTGTCTCTTGAACAGCAAGAATGTTTAACTAGTATGTCATCAAGATGCTTCCTACCAGTCAAACTACCTACGATGCTTGAAAATACTTTACTATAAATAATCCTTCTCAGTGAGCACAAGTCAATGTCAGTGAGAACTTTTGAGGAGCAATTGTTCAATAAGATAAGTCTAAGAGAAATTTCATTTTGAGGGGATGCTAGGAGAGATATTTGTTGAAGGATTCACAGTAGTTTAAGGGGTTAATAAGAACTGACTTTCACACTTACTACAAAGCCACAGTGGTCAAAACTGCATGGTACTGGCATAATGACAGATACACAGATCAATGGAAAATAATAGAAAACCCAGAAATAAAACCATTAGCATATAGAAAACTGATTTTCGACAAGGGCCCCAAAAGTATCAAATGGGAGGGTGATGCCCTTTTCAACAAATGGTGCTGGAGACAATGGAAATCTACATGTAGAAAAATGAAACTGGATCTCAACCTCACCCCATGCACAAGAACAAACTCGATGTGGATCACAGACCTGGAAGTGAAACCACAAACTATCAGAACCATTAGCGAGAGAATTGGGGAAAACCTAAGAACCTTGACCCAGGGAATACAAAGGCTAACTGCACTAGGTCAGGGTACACATGAAGGGGAACCTGAAATTGATGAATGGGACTTACTAAGAATAAAACACATGTGTGCATCAAAGGACTTTACCAAGAGGGTAGCCAGGCAACCCACAGACTGGGAGAGGATTTTTAGTAATGATACAACAGACAAAGGGCTTATTACAAAAATCTACAATACCCTTGTTTCCTGCTAAAAGAGGAAAACAGATAACCCTTTGAAGAAATGGGAAAAAGAAATGAAAAGAAGCTTCACTAGGGAGGAGGTCCACATGGCCAATAAACATATGAGAAAATGCTCCCGCTCATTAGCCATCAGAGAAATGCAGATCAAAACAACCATGAGATATCATCTAACACCCTTGAGGCTAGCCCAGATCAGAAAATCGGAATGCAACAAATGTTGGAGGGGATGTGGCTAAATAGGAACACTTCTACATTGTTGGTGGTCATGTAGACATGTACAGCCACTATGGAAAGCAGCCTGGCGATACTTAAGGAAAATGGAAGTTGAGCTACCCTATGATCCAGCTATCCCACTATTGGGTATATATCCTGAAGAGGCAAGAGATAAACCACAGCCAGTGGTATGCACGCCAATGTTTATTGCAGCACAATTCACAATCGCAAAGAGTTGGAAGCAACCTAAATTTCCACCAGTAGATGAATGGATCAATAAATTCTGGCACATACACACAATGGCACATACACACACTATACCTCATTCAAAAGCTCAGACGAGCACATGAAACACAACTCTGCATGGGAAGACCTGGAGGAAATTATGCTAAGCGAAGTCAGTCAATCACAAAAGGATAAGTACGGCATGGACCCCCTGCGGTAAGTAGAAACAGTATGGTGAGTAGAAAAGAGAAGACTCCTATATGCCATATTAGCTGGCCCAAGACATAGGGTAAGGGGAGGAGGGAGGACCAAACCCAGGGAGATACATGTTGGATGCAACTCAGTAATGGGGGAAGGATGGGGAGGGAGGAGGGGAGTTAAAAGGGAGTTCAAAAGTGATAGGATAAGTGAGGGAATGGGGCACTAATCCACCCAGGGAGGGAGTATGGGTCTTGTCTCCACAGAAACCGGAGTGGGTGAACAGTTCCTACAACGAAACACCCAACCATGAAGACAATGTGGATGCATGGAAGGATGCAAGAAAAGAGATCTATAGAGCCATATGCAACCAGAGTCAGATGGACTCCATCTCTAGTAGTGGGTGTGGCAGAGAACACGGTGGGGGGGCGACCAGCATGCCACACCCACAGGGACAAAAAAAAAAGAAAGGAGGAAGAAGAAGAGAGCTGGTCCAAGCTCCACGCCGACACATGATGCTCTGAGGAATACATCCCTCTGGAGACCCATTGCACCACAGAAAGGACTGGGCAAATGATTCCTGGCAGCACGAGAGAGGAGAGAAGAAGGGGGGGAGGACAAACACATGGATGGGTTTGGGGAGCAATAAGTGGTTAGAAATTGATGGAAAGGAGGGTATGGGAGGTCTGGTCGGGATTAAGAAAGGACAATGAATATGAGAAAACAATGAAATGCCAATGAAGGTGGAACATGATGGTGGGACGGGAGGGAGATGGAAGGAAACAGAGGAAAGAGCTAGAAGGCATAGGGCACTTACAGAGGTCTAAATATAGGTATGTCCGTACATAGATACAACTATCTATTATAAGTTGGGAATAAAATTAAGAACATATCTATAGTCCAAATATTGGGGTAGCAGGTGCACCTTGGGCCCTCACCCTGGTGCTCCCTCAATGCAAGAATGCTTTGTTCTATGAATCTGGCATTCCTCGAGGCTCAATGATCCAACACGAACACTGAAGTAAAATGGATGCACAAACAAATGTGGTGAAGAAAGCTGAAGGTGCCCAGCCATCAAAGGATATATCAAGTGTCTTGAAAGCCTAAAGATAAATATTAGACCATTTACCTGAGAAGAGACCACAGCCACACAGAAGAAGCACAACAGTCAGTGTGGTCAGATGGTGGTGAAAGTGGTAAAAGGTCTAGACAATAGACATCAAATGGGCCAGAAAAAAACAAAACAAAACAAACATCTATCACTGTGTGCACACATCCCCAGTGTACCAATTGAGGACATGTAAGAGCATGAGCAAGGGTGGTGAAGAAAGCAGATGGGCCCACCTATCAAAGGATAGAGCTTCCGGGGTCTTAAAGGCTTGAGCATAAACAAGCAGCCATCTAGCTCAGAAGCAACAAAACCCACCATAAAAGAAGATCACTTACCTGTGCGATCATGAGGTGCTGAAACAATCAGGTATCAAAGAATAAAAATCAAAATTAATGGAACAATTGACTCCTGATATCGCTGATGACAAATGGATTCAAAGGCAAACAAAGTAGCAGAAACAATGGTACCCAGCTAACAAATGATTGAGTGCCTGGAATCTCAAAGACTTGAAGATAATCGAGTCACCATTCAGCGCAGAAACAACAAAGTCCACATGCAGAAAGCACACCAGCATGCGTGAACAAGAGGAGCCGAAGGGAGCAGATATCGAGCACCAGAGAAAAAGAATCACATCATTACATATGAGATGGAGAGCAAGGTGGGGACCTAAGGCCCACTGGTGGGTAATTGGTCACCCCTTTACAGGGGAGTCACGGGGAGGAGACAGACCAGTCGGGGGGCAGCCAGGCAGTGATGATGCATACAAGTTTCCTCTAGTTCCTGAAGTCTTCCTCCCTGTCCCCCAACCATCATGATCCCAACTATACCCTGCAAATCCAGATCGACTGGAGAAGTCACACTGGCACAGAGGGGAGCTGGAGATATGGGGAAACCAGGATGGATGGGCCCCTTCGGGCCAATGGTTAGATTGGAGATACTGGAAGGGTGGAGGGAAGGGGGTTAGAGAGACGGAACCAACGGCAAAGATATATACACAAGCTCCTATTTAAAGGACGGGCATCAAAGGAGGGGGTGGGAGGAGAGGTCGGGCAGTGTAAGATATGACAGAACAATAACAATGTATAAAGTATTGAGGGTTGGAGGGGAGGAGAGACCAAGGGAAGAGGGGAAGGAATGGATAAGCCGATACTAGGGGCTTAAGGGAAAAGGTGGATGATTGGAGAACAATGATAGAAGTGGACATGTGAAGGTGCTTGATGAATATGCTTATTTATATACTATGAAAAACGATGTATGAGCCCCCAATAAAATGATTGGGAAAAAAAAAAGAACAATGAAAAAAACTATATGGCTTAAATCACACAGCACAGAATTCTTCAAGGAAGAGAAGAGCCAGTCATGTTGCAGTACAACACCAATGAAACCTTTCTCTAGTTTAAAAAAAAAACTGTAAAATCGAAACAACCTTTCATCTCAACAAATATACAATATACAAACTCCCTTTAAACATTATAATAATCTCTATCAACGCTTAGTGATTTTTCCTGTATCAGACACTATTCGGTTTATTATATGACACTGTTCACGTTATTCCCACACAAGACTAACAAAAGGTCCCCTGTGATCTTTCTGGTGGAGCTGTTGGGCAGTTGTTGAACCGCTCATGTCAAGGTCAGTGGTACAAACCCAGCAGCTGCTCCAAGGGAGAAAGAGGAGCGTCTCTGCTCTCATAATGAGTTACAGCTCAGAAACCAGACTTAGGATTGCTAGGAGCAGCAATGGCCTCAATATTAATGAGTATTCATATCAGCATTTTATATGTGTATATATATATATATATATATATATATATATATATATATATACACACATACAGTTAGGCATGGAGAAAGTCACTAATTTCCCCCAAGATTGTCCCTCAAAAATTATCCACCTCCTAAATGGTGAGGACTGATGTTCTAAATCTTTATATTGAAAAAAAAAGTCTATGTGTCATAAGCACACACATTTCCCTTATTTCTACATCCAAATATAAGTAGCTGAAGGGATCACAGTGTATTCTAAAATGATGTCTGACACTTGTGATACTAGAACAATGTTTTTCTCCTTAGTTCGAATTTTTCTGGATCAACTCTCTACAACAATATGGAATAAATTACAACTGTGATAGGGAAGGGAGGATATATTTAAAAACTAGAGTGGAGGTTGTCAACCTGTGGGTCACGAGCCTTTTGGAGAGGTGGAAGGACCCTTTCACAGGAGTCACCTCATTCATAACAGTAGCAAAATTACAGTTATGGAGTAGCAACAAAAAATTTATGGTTGAGGAGCCACCGTAACACTAGGACCTGTATTAAATGGTCATGGCATTAAGAAGTTTGAGAACCCCTGAACTAGAGGATAGTTATGTGCTTCATTGGTACTATACTGCACCCTAGATTTATCATCCCTTCCATATAGCACTTCTCAGAGGGAGTGTCCCATTTTCATGCAGGTGGGTTTTGGGCCTCCACTATATCTCCACCCCTTCACTTCTGATACCTTTTCCTTTTGACATTTCAAGATCATATAGGCTGGTATGTGTCTTACATGTGGACTTTTTTGCTTTCCAGTTAGTTGACTACTTGTTTGACCACAAGTGCTTTAAGAATCCAGATATTAAATCGTTTAATAGTCAGGACAATCAGCATACCTCACCACTAACTAACTAACTAAATATCTGAATAGTCAGCCTTTTTTTTCTTACCTTGATGCTTATTCATATTTTAAATCATCTCTCATATTTCCTTCAGCCTTTGCTTCAGGCCAAACTTTTCTAGCTATTTCCAATGGCTTCCCATTTGCATAGTTTCCAAAACTTTAAGTAATCTGATTTCTGTACAGTTAATTAGTGAAATATAATACACATATATCACAATGTGTCCTGTCCAACACAATTCAAAATGCTAATGCTTCCCTTGATAAATTATGACTGTGTGTGTCCATCTGTAGGAAAATTCATTAAATATTACCTCATAGAGTGCCAGTGCACACATGCATGGGTTCATTCCAAACAAAACAAGTTTGGACATGTCTCTCTAATCAGTGGAGGGCTGAAGCCAAGTTCTCTCGGTTATGCACCTGATTTAGTCTCTCTGTGGTATTTTCAAATAAATCTAAGCAAAAGAGTAGTTGGGTTAGTTACATTTATGGCAGAGAGGACAGCACAGAAGATGATGGTAACTATTTTGTTTTGATCCCAAATAACTATTACTGGCCTTTTTTTCTTTCCAAAAGACATAGGATGAAGAAGATACACAAAAATTAAAACTGAATTGGTGAGAAAAATACCTAGGACTGTTGCAATATATATATATATATATATATATATATATATATATCAGCTCATTATTTTATGGTAGTAAAAGTTTTCTTACTAGAATTCCATTGAGAGACCTTATCTCAGCTGCCTCATAATCCTCATCTTGACCCTTCCTGCTTTTTGTTTGTTTCACCACTCATAAAAAAACATTGAAGAAAAATGCAATTTGTGTTCTCCAAGGCTTCTTAAACTGCCATTTTGATGGGGTGCATATCAGGATTCTTCAGAGGAGGGTTAGATTGATGGAAACACTGACTTTAAAAAAAAAGTGCAGACCTAGATCAAGCAAGAACTTTTCATTTTGACAGTTTTGTTTAATGAAGATTTATATTATTTTACAGAAATACTGTTTTTAAGTATTTACAAACCCCTTGGTGAGGTGAGACTGCAGAATAGTCTGCTTCCCACCCTTTCAATCACTTTGTTCAATGATATACATTTTTCATTTTTGATTCTACTGACATGTGAGTTAGAAGGGATCTCTGATTATTGAGAGAGTTAGTGAAAAGGTTCTGATTCAGTATCACAAGTCACAGGGCAGTAATAAAATTTTGGAGGAAAATCTTACAATAGTAATTATTAGTTTTCCTTTTGAGATCACACACACCATGCGCATGTGCATTTTCACAGTTTTGTTTTGTTTGGTTGACTGAGGAAAGTCTCATGCTTTTGCCTAACTCTTTAGAAGTTTCTGGAAGTATAATCATATCATCTGCCTGAAAGGAGGAAGAGGAAGAGTTTCAACCATTATGAAGAAAACATGAATAATGGAGAATATGTCGGGTTATGTCACAACACAAATGCCCCTTGACCCCAATGGCAGCCAGTTTCCATCTATTTCAAAAACATATAATTCCTTTGATCTATTGTCACCTATAGTCTGAGCACCTCCCTTCTAACCACACAGCCAGTGACTGTAGGAATGAACATATTCTCATGGCCATGATCCTGTTGGCCACCTAGCTGAGAAATCTTTGAGCCACAATGCTTTTTCATAGGCTTTTTTTCAGCCTTCACCTAAAGTACATTGCAAGAAACATCCAAAATCAGTACTAAATAAATCTCTACAAGTGCTCTCTTTGAAAGGCAACAAGGCAGTTAAGGAAAAAGGAATATGAGCCTAATATTTTTCATCTGCTGCTACACTGCACATGCCACTGTGCATTGTGATTATCACTAAGTGAAGAGAAAAACAAACTTTCTTTTTCTTGAGAACACTAGTTCATCTCTTCCAAATCTGAAATACATTACAAAACCCACTTAAGGGAGAATAAGATTTGCTGCCTTTACCGATCCATTCCTTATGTCATCTGCCAGCAACATACCTCACTAATATTGTAAGGAATCAATGAGCTTTCCTTATAACACTACTCACATACATATGACGGAAGCATGCCTGGTGTGGGAAGGAAAGACTGTGTGTAGAAACTGGTGAATTACTCCAGAGGGAAGGCTTGGCAGGAAGTTGTGCTATCTGATGAAAGGGGGAAGGCAAACATTCCAGAGATTGGCTGCCAGTCTCAAGGCAAATCACAAAGCAAGCACTTGATTTTTTTTAAATTATATTTTATATAAGGGGATTCAAGCATTTTAATTAAATCCCTGCACCAGTCACAATGAGAAGAATAAATATCACATAAGTTTCACTTCCGTATACTCATAAAACAAAAATACCTCAGGGATACCTTGACACTGAAATAGAGTCTCTGTGGGCCACATTTAATAGGCACACTCTAGGACCCTACTATTAAATGACAAGGTTTCCAAAAAAGATTGATTTCATGCTAATGTAATAAAAGCAATTTTGATGAAGGTGAGTTGAAACCACAGAAACACAATTTCAAGAGACCTGGACATCATACGACAAATAATACTTCAGAGAGTATCTATCTGCAAGGATTAAATATCATGCTATTGGTAAAGTACTTACAGCAGAACTATACAGACTCAATAAATGTTAGTACCTTCTAAAATGTTCTCCAGATAATAAGGACTGGTGTTTTGTTGCAAGACACAGAGTTGTCATAAAGGCAAATGTTGATGGGGGGAAGAGGCACAGTGAGCAGGCATTTTATCAAAGTCGTTAGGGATGCAGGCAAATAAAACAAAGTTTGAAGGATTCATTCAGAAGGCAATAAACATTTTATGTCTTTCAATGCACATTTTCTCAAATCTCCACTTTAAAGATCTCTGGCTGAAAAGGGCCTCACACATCTCAGTGATTACTGCAGTGGGCAGGATGCTGCGGCTATTGCTGTTGTTCAGTGGCATTGAGTTGGTTCTGATTTAGAGTCGTGCTGTGAGCAAAAGAACAAAATTCCCCTCAGTCCTGAGTCTTCTTCACAGCAGTTGCTTCAAACAATGATTGCAGTCGCTGTGTCAATACATTCTTCAGAAGCTAGTTCTTTTCTTCAGTGACTCAACTTGACCCAACTTGAGGTCCTTTTCCAAGGAAGGGTTCCTCTTCATAACATGTTGAGAGGAAGTGTGACCAAGTTCCATGACCCACACTTCTCAAGAACATTATGGATATATTTTTTCCAACATAGAGTTTTTTCATTCCTCTGCGGGTCAAACTTATATTCAATATTCTTTATTAGACCATTATCTAGTTCTCCATGCATATGAGACAGTTGAAAATACCAAGGTTTTGGACAAGCACACGTTAGCCCTCAGAGTAACATAATTGCTTTACAAACACTTTAAAGATGTCTTTGCAGCAAATCTACCGAATGCAGAATGCCATTTGATTTAATGAAGGGTGCTTCCATTAGCCACTGAATTGGAAAGTTCAATATTTTCTCTGTTCATTATAATATTGTAATAAACAGTGTATAATCCAGTTAGGAAAGGTTTTGTTTTCTTTATACTGAGATGTAATCCATATTGGCTGCTATCTTTGATACATATCAAAAAGTGATTCACATTTTCTTAGCTTTACAAGGTTTTGCTTTCTGCATATTTTAGAGTTTAAATAAGTGTCCCCTCAATCATGGTACTCACTTTCTTCTTTATGTAATTGAGTTTTTCTGACTGTTTGCTCATCATAGAGAATACTTATAGTGACAGAATACATTTTGTCAAGTGCTCTTTCTGATTTTGAACCAAGAATTATACTCTTATTCTATTTAAACAATAGCCTCTTGGACTCTATGATGGGTTCTGCATTAAAAAAAAATTGAGTGGTTTGGAATTCTTATTCCTCTCAATGTTAGCCATTATTTATATGATTCACACAGGTGAATTTTTGCATAGTCAATAAAACACATATTTATGGTATTCTCTGTTTTTACTCAAGATCCAGCAGTAATATCTCAAGAAGTACACATCTGTAATGACATCTCATGTTCCACATCCTTTTTTTGAATCTGGCTTGAACTTTTGGCAGTTCTCCATTGACTTACTACTGTAAGCATCTTTGAATGATCTTCAGTAAAATTGTCCCAACTTATGATATTCAAAATAGCATCTCATCATTTCCACATTGGTCAGCAATTGTATGGGGAAGGCGAGCCCACAATGATATGGTTTTTTTTGTTTGCTTGTTTTTTATTATTTTTTTGTGGGCATCACTGCCTCTGGTGGTCGTGGGCGCTACCCAGTGCTGCTCCTGAGAACCACCGCTGGATTTGAACCGCCAAGCCCGCGGGCTGCAGTCCTGCACTCAACCACTTATGCTACCGAGGCTCAGCCTGATATGCTTTTTTGTTCTTTGATGCCTGATACCTGAACCCTTGAACACCTTGTGATCACACAGGCTGGGGTGCTTCTTCTTTGTCGGCTTTGATGCTTCTGAGCTATATGGCTGCTTGTTTATTTTCAAGTTTTTAAGACTCCTCCAGACACCATATCTGTTGATAGCCAGACACCATCAGCTTTCTTCACCACATTTGCTTATCCACCTGCTTTGTCTTCAGCAATCATGTCAGGAAAGTGTGTAGCATGCAATGCCAAGTTAATAGAACACAGCATGTCTGCTTTGAGGGAGTATGTAAGTAAAGACCCAGTAACTATCTGCTACCTTAATACTAAACTTATAAATATATGCACATAGATCTATTTCCCCATACTCATATAAATACACTTACTTATTTACATGCTTTTATTTAGACACTTATAAATGCCCTTTGCCTCCCAATTCTTTCCTCTATTTCCTTTTACTATCCTCTTTTCCCACTACCATGCTCAGCCTTCATTTCAGTTTCAGTAATTCCTCTCAGTTACATTAACTTTGATCAAGTCCTACCAAGCCTCCTACACCCTCCTTACCACTGATTTTGAATCACTTGTTGTTCCCTTGTCCCTGGGTTTGTTAACAACAGTTCCTTCCCCCATGACACGCTGTAACCATAGGTCCTGTTGTTTTTGCCTCCAGGTTGTTTACCCAACCTAGTTTCTCTAGATAGGCTTGCAAACCAAATGTGGTGAAGAAAGCTGATGGTGTCCAGCCATCAACAGATATGGTATCTGGGGTCTTAAAAGCTTGAATGTAAATAAGCAGCCATCCAGCTCAGAAGCAATAAAGCCCACCTGGAAGAAGCACTCCAGCCTGTGTAACCATGAGGTGTCTAAGGGTTCAGGTACCAGGCATCAAAGAAGAAAAAACATCAAATTAATGTGAATGAAGGGGGGTACGGAGTGGGGACCCAAGACCCATCGGTAGACAACTGCACACCCACGTACAGAAGGGTCATGGGGAGAAGATGAGCCCATCAGGGTGCAGTGTAGCAATGATAAAATATGCAGCTTTCCTCTAGCTCTTAAATGCTTCTTTCCTTCACCATCCACTATCATGATCCCAATTATACCTTGCAAATCTAGCTAGAACAGAGGACGTACACTGGTACAGAAAAGAACTTGAAACACAGGGAATCCAGAACAGATGATTCCTTCATGACCAGTGCTGAGAGTGGCAATACCAGAAGGGTGGAGGGAAGGTGGGTTAGAAAGGGGGAACCAGATACAAGGATTTACACATAACCTCTTTCCTGGTGAATGAAGACAGAAAAGTGGGTGAACGAGGATGTCAGATAGTGTACGGTATGACAAAATAACAATAATTTATACATTATCAACAGTTCATGATGGAGGGGGGAGCAGAGAGGGAGAGGAAAATGAGAAGCTGATACCAAGGACTCAAGAATAAAGCAAATGCTTTGAGAATGATGATCAAACAAATGGACAGAAGTGCTTTGATGCAATGGGTGTATGTATGGATTGTGATAAGAATTGCATGAGGACCCCCCCCCAAAAGATGTAACTAATGACACAAAGCATGTGTGTGAGTATATATATATATATATATATATATATACACACACACATACATACACATATATATTGATTATAGCTATATGAGCCCGCAATAAAATGATTATTTTTAAAAAGTGGGAAATGGTAGGAAGAGGGTGGGAGTACTAGAATTGAGTGTGATCGTACAATTCACTTCAAAGGTGATTTAACCACCCATTGGGAGGATGCTCTAAAATTGATATTGTAATAATTTTACAGTTCTTCTTGATATGATTGAATGATTGAGCTATTGAATTATATGATATGTAAATTAGGTATAAATAAAACTGTTTTAAAATTTTCCACATTCTACTGGATTTCATTTGTTTAGATATCAAAATATATGGATTTTTAATAGTGAATGAGGTAGCTGTTTTCCAAATTTTCTGATATAGAAAAGTGAGTATTTCCAGTGTTGCTTCTGCTTGTTGAAATATGCCATCTGGAATTCTCTCAAATCCTGGACATCCGTTTTCCATCAACTCCTCTAGTGCAGTTTATTCTGCTTTTTTAAATGTTATTATTTTTATCATGTGCTCTTCTCTGTTATGGTTTAATGTCTCAATTTTGGTTACAATGTTTTCAATCTTCTTTCCACTGTCTTGGTTGTTTCCTGTGCCATTTAATTATTCCCATAGACTACTTAAATAGCATAACTTCAAGTTTATGGAGGTGTCCACAGTTCTTTGAGCTTGAGAAATTCTGAACATGCTCTTGTCTTTAAGTTTTTTAGCTCCAGGTACTTGCAAATTTCATTATAATTTCATTATATTTTCTGTTCTTGAGCTGTCCTTTCAAATCTTTTGTTTTGCTCTTTTAGTTTTTCTCCATTGACTTTGTTTTATTCCTAAGAACAAGTTTAAGACTCTCTTCTGACACCCATTTTTGTCTTTCATGTCTGAACTGTTCTTTTAATGACTTTTGTTCTCTTTGTATTTTATACCCTCCCACAATTCATCTGGTTTTCAATCATTTGTGCTTTGTATAATTAGTACCCCATACTATTCTTGAAAGGTTTCTACAATTAATTGGGATACATTCAAGTCTGTACTGTGGTTCTTGTGATCTAGCTTTATGAATCTTTAGATCATATTTAGCTTGCATATGAGCAACCAATGGCCTGTTTAACAGTTGACTCTGGCTGAATTCTGATTAAAGATATAGAGCTTTATTGTCTCTTTTGACAAATGCAATGCTTTTGACTCTTGTTTATTTCATCTTGCGAGTTCCATATATGTAGTCACCATTTATTTTGTTTAAAAGTGGTATATCAGTACTTATATCATTGGTCTTGAAAAATTATACCTATTATTTCTAATATCATTTCTATCATTAAAGCTATTTTCTCAAGTTCTAATCCTTCTTTATTAAAAATGTCTGCAATTATCCAGTACTTGTCAATGCAACTTGATTACATATTAACCCATTTCAGACTGCAAAAGTGGATAAATATTTCATTTTCTTCATCATTGGCTTTAATAGTTGGTATATAAATTTGAGAAATAATCTTATTAACTGACCTTCTTTGGAGGCATATAGATATTTCTCTAGCACTGGTAATACATTTGCTTTGTGGCAATGGATGAGACTAAATTACACTTCAATTTGCAATTCTCAGAACAGAAGACCATATGATTGTTCACTCAAAACTGTCAATACCAGTCTTTTTCAGCTAACCAATGCCTGATATATATATATATATATCTTTCAGGGTCTCTTTTAATTTTTGACCACTTCCAATTTTCCTAGAATTGTAATTTACATAATCTATTATCCATACATGCTTGTAGTTTTTTGTGTTCATTTCGATTCATCATGCTAAATTAACACAACTTTGGGGATATAGGATTTTTCCAGTCATAGATTGAGTATCTTCCAATTTGAGGTGTTCGTCTTTAAGCAGTTTATCCAGTAGCATGTAGCTATTATCCATAAGGTTTTCACTACCCAATTTTGTTCAGAAGTGAACTGTCAGATCCTTCTTTCCCATCTGCCTAACACGGAAAACTCCCTGTGTGACCTGACTAACATCTGATACACTAGTGGAATAGAGTTTCCAGCTCTCCATACTCTGATATACTGAAGGCTTATTATTTTTGTAATATAAAAAGCATATGGTACAAGCAGTAAATGTCTATTAGAACTCCGCTTTTATTGCCCATTTTGTCCAACGAAGACAAAAATTAGTCATCCTTTGTAAAATGGTATTTTTTACTTTTGCCCTCTCCTTCAATGTCTGATGGTTTATAATTTGATACAGAATTTAAATGGCAACTTGTGATCTTCCGGCCCTTAAACCTTGAACCATGACCCCCAGAAAGTCCAGTTAGAGAAGAACCCTCTATTTTTTGAAAAACATACTAGGGATTCTTAATCAAAGTCCAGCATTTGTTTCCTATTATTTAGTCAATCAACAAATGTTCTGTCTGTGAGTCTTACCAGCATTGCCAATAAATTGCAGGGGGAGAGGGGGGTGACTGATGCATACTCAGCTCACGTTTCAGACTCTAATTCCACTCCCAGCTTTAGGTCTGGTGGTGCAGAGTTTGATTGAATGGTAAAATCATACATAGGCATACTTAAATCTATAGAATAATTCATCTTCATTGCTTAGGAATTTTGATTAAAACAATATCATTTTGATATTATGGTTATATAATCAATATAATATTTTGAGTAAGTAGAATACCGTTAATCTTTTTAAAATCCCAAAAAGCATATTCTTAAAGTTTGTATCATTTTCTGGATACTGTTTCAAAATTATGAAATCATCCTCTCCCTTTTAGTTCAGCTATCAGGCATAGATAAAGTGTAGAAAATGAGCTTCCCTAGTTCGTGGAAAGTAACAAGGTTTCTTTGTATGTGTGTGACTAGTGGACATGATATGTGTAGTGGAGAGGCCAAGAAAATATGATTATCAAAAGAAGGAGAGGAAAATAAACTTCACTTTGTGCTCCAAGAATTACAGTGCTATTTCTACAGGAACAATTTATGAAACTATATGTAATACTAACTAAGCACTAGTTGCTTTTGTAAAAGTTTCTGAATAAAGGAGAACAATAAAAGAACCTTACTGATGTACCAATAAAACACTCGGGATGTCTTCCTTTATTTTTGAAGGAGGAATAATATTTAAAAGGATAAACTATGGCTAAGGCATCCAGCTTAAAGAATACCAATTTATATAGGACAGGGCCACCCTAAGCACATGGAAATGTTTGTTTCTATGAAAAAAAATTGTCTTTAAATACTTTCAAATTAAAGACTACAGAAATAACTTCTGAATCTGAAAGTGTTGATCAGATACATTCTAGAGTAACATACGCATCATGGAGGACCTATTATTTCATATACTTTTTCCTTTTTCAGTCATATAGTATTTTCAGTTCTATGTCACTTTAGTTTATAGATGAATTTAAAGATCAGTAAAATATTTCAAAAGTAAATAAGGTTTTGTGAATTTAGCATATATATTTGCATATTTTAAAATTATAATTCAGGTGGCAGACTCCCATCTGGTTGAAGCTTGAACCTTGCAAAATTGTATATTTAATATATGTTGAAGTACCAATCCCCAAATTATACATATAGGACTATACAAATAGTCCTATTTGTATAAAGGGAATGTCTGCTTCTTAAATGTATCTAAGCAGGATGTTATTACAGTTTTACCACACCTAATGGGGCATTAAGGAGTCCTAGCAGTGAAGTGGTTATGCATTAGACTTGATCAGCATGATCGACAGTTTAAGATTAACAGCAACTTCATGGCAGAAAGACTTGGCTTTTCACACCTGGAGAAATGGTGACAGTCTCAGAAACCCACAGGAGGTGACTACAAGTCAGCCTTTGATATTTAGCAATGAATGTGATTTTGGGTTTTGGGGGATATTAAAGCACATGAGCTAACTGGCTTTTGATTCCATATTTTTTGCAGATAAACAAATGCCACTCTTCATAGTAACAGAAATAAAAGGCAACTATTTCCGTGTGGCTCTCCACAGCTCAGTTTGGTTTAACAGATCAACGGTAGTCTCATTTTCCTTGGTTTCCATTGTGCAGTTGGTTGCAAATGCTAATTAGAAATGTTGGTCTCATTTGTCAGTCTGTAACAATAGGCAAGCTAAAAAATATTTCTCCGAAGACTCTGTTACTATTCTTTGTATACCCTTCCTTTGTAATTCAAGTATAACTCTCTCACAGGGTGGATTCCTACAGCATTATCACTTTGGCCCCTTCTTGTTCCAAATCTCCCCCAGGTATATTATTGAAGGAGTAAAGACACAGTGCTCAAACAAACAATTAGGAATTTACCATATAGAAGTGGATGAGATGGGGTAAGAATAAAAAAAGAAGCATCTAGAAACTTTATCATGTCTCTCATCCACCCACACTTAGCTCCCTGTCTTAGCACAGCATAAAGAGTTTTGTGCTACGGTCACTCACTTAGAAAGTCACGTATTCAATAAGTACTTACTTGGTACCTACTGTGTGTTCAAGGTGTCCTGGTGAGGCACTGGCTAACTTGTTCAGAAAGTAACTGAAAGTTGAGTGGCGAGAATTGGCCTCGTGACTCCATGGGAGTAAGATCTAGAATGCCGCTCCTGTAAAGATTTTGGCCCAGCAATCACCCTGGAAGAGCTGTACTCTGCCTAGAGTCACTATGAGACAAAATTGACTTGGTAGCAACTAACATCAACAAAAACAACAACACTCTGAGTTCATAGTCCCTCGACGGTGCAAACTTTAACATGCTCAGTTTCCAATTACCCCCAAATTGGCAAATGAGTCTTTTCAGGGGCTCCTTGGAAGAAAGACCTAGCAGTCTACTTGCAAAAACAAGTCATTGAAAACTGTCTGACACACATTTCTACTCTGACACCCTTGGGCTTATCATGCATTGGAATTGACTCAAAGTCAACTGGTATTGGTGTTTTATCCCATGTCTGTGTGTAGAAGAGTACCTGATACATAATAAAGTCTTAGTAATTTTTTTAGTAAGTACATAAATATATAAGAAAATGAAGCATTGTAGTCTCTACTGATCTCCCATTGATCTTTAGTTCTCTTTCTGAGCCTCACTTTGGTTTAATTTAATTTAATTTTGCAAGCCTCTCCCTCATCTATGCATGCATGAGTCCTCAAGGAGAGAAAACATCCCATTCATCTGTATTGTCCACATAATATCTGGCTCCTGGTTAACACTTCAACCAGCTGTAGACATGAATGCCCAAGCACATCCAGCTAAAACTCGAACCCATTTCTTTATCGATTCAATTTCTTCTACTTCCTATTCTTGACTGGCCATGTTTTCTATCCAGAATACCGCTGTCTCTGCCACTGGAATATATGTACCTTGTAAAAACATTCCTATAAAGAAAATCCAGATGTAACACCTTATGAAATACAATAAGGGTATAATACTTGGAATTAATAGAAGGATAGGAAATGAATCACTTAAAATAATTGTTAGTGTGCCTTAGTAATCTTGTGGCCAAATAATAGACTGGCTCACAGAATAATGCACATTACCTGTAACTACTTTGCTCCAATAAAACTCCCTCTTGATGAAATGAGGGGGTAAAAAATTACTTTAAGGTAAAATGAGAATGTTAAAGGGCAGAGAAACTAGATTCATGGAAAAGTACCAAACAGAACTAAAATAATAGGAAAGTTCACACACTGTGAAAAGTATATCCAATATCATTGAGCAGTTGGTTCCGAAATTGTGAAAGAGATTAAAGTACTATGTAAACCTTCAATAAAATAACACAATAAAACAATATTTTTAAACAGAATTCTAAAAGGTAATTCAACTGGACTATAATTTTGTTCTTCAAATAATGAATCAAAATAAGAATCAATGTGCCCAAACTAAAAAGGCTACTCTTATGCACGTTGCAGGGGCACATGCATTTCAAATAACTGTGTATGCAAAATCTTTACCCCAAAACATAGTCTTCTCAAGGAAATTCAATGAAGAAAAGCTGGGTTAGATCACATCACTAATATGTTGTACATGGTAGACATAAGGAAGGCTTGTTGCTTGTTAACCAACAAGTGTGAGGATACAACAATCTCTCAGAATTTCTGCCCTTGTTTTTTCTTTATCCTTAATTTTCCCCTCTCTTTCTAAGGCAAAGATATCAGAAGTCTATATCTAGAGCCCTTCAACAATGGAAAAATTGATAAAAATGTGTAGGAGACAATAATATAGTCTAGGGCCAGAGGTTCTCAAACATTTTAAATTGCAAGCCAGTTCACTGTCCCTCAGACCAGTAGAAGGCCAGAATAAAGTTAAAAATAAAAATCAAAACTATGAATCAATACACTGTGGGTCTAGGATGAGTCTGCTGCAAACAAGACAGCAGCTGGCAGCAGCAAAAAGACCGGGTAGGCCAGATAAATGTCCTCGGTAGACCGAATGTGGCCCACAGGCCATGATTTGAGGACCTCTCTGAGGCAAGCAGCCTGATGTCTTCTTTCCTTGTGGATTTTCTGCTGTTCCAAGTCTAAATTTTCAGAGATAACTGCTGCCCAAGAAGGCCCTTGACCAAAATAGCGTTGAGAGAAGACACAACCTTTAAACTTGTGTTGAGCATAACTTCCATTCTAGATGAAATGTGAAGCCTTTTACGGATATCACCTATTGTTATATATAACAATCCAATGTCAGAGATATGTTAGAGAGAAACAAGGACGTAGAAAGAGGAAGGAAATTAGGAAACAAAAAGGAGAAAGTATATGCACTTCTGAAGTACGGAAGTAGGAATATGGAGTATAAGAAGCATACCTCTTAAAAATGGAAATGAAATTGAATAATAAGTGAACTTAATTGAAGACCAAAAAAGGTCTTACCACTGTATCAGCCACTAGAATTTCAAAAGAGAAAAATGAAACAATCAAAATTTGTTCAGTAAAATGCATCTGGATTTGAAATCCTAACCTATTAAAAAGTAGCTAATGTCCTCAGGCAGAATGCTTAACATCTATTGTTTAGACTCAGAGTCTTTATCTGTAAAAAGAAGACAGTAGTATCTCTTCAAGTAACTTTTGGTTTGTTCTTACTAAAGAAAAATACAAGAATATACAAGTAGTGTGCTGACATTACTTTCTATGGTTCTTTTACCTATAACCTTTGTAACATCTACTCAGTGATCTGGTGGGAGAGCATGTAGCTGAGGAATAGAGGAGTCTAATTTAAAACTGATCCATTTTTCCGTTACTCTAAGTTTGAGGGTTGGTGGGGAAGGGGGTACAGGGGAAGGGGGAAAAGATGGAGAAGCCGCTATCAAGGGGTCAAGGGGAAAAGCAGATGTTTGGAGATTGATAAAAGCAGCGGACATGTAAAGGTGCTTGGCACAGTATATTTACTTATGTATTGTGAAAAACTATGTACAAGACCCCAATAAAATGATTTTTAATTAAAAAAATAATTGTACAACCACTATGAGACATCCTTAAATAAATGCAAAAACAATTAAAAATATATAAACCCTCAGAAGCGAGGGTGGAGAGATGGTGGAGTACAAAGGGGGAATTAATTTCAGGGATCTACATATAACCTCCTCTCTGGGGCATGGCCAACAGGGAAGGGAGTGAAGGGACACATTGGACAGTGTACGATATAAAATAGCAATTTATAAATTATTAAAGGTTCATGGGGGTAGGAAGGAAGGGAAATATGGGGGGCTAGAACTGAGGGCCTAAGTGGAGGGAAGATATTTTGAGAGTGATGATGGCAACAAGTGTGCAAATGAGATCTGCATATGATTGATGTATGTATGGATCGTGAGGGGAGGTGTGTGAGTACCCAGGAAAATAATTCATTTTAAAAAAGGGGGGAGGGGATAGCTTTTTTTTAATTTTAATTTATCATTTTATTGGGCACTCATACATCACTTTCCATCATACTTAGTTCAATACATAGTTACATACATTGTGCCAAGCACCACCACTTGCCTGTCCTCATCAACATTCTCCCAACATCTGTCCCTCCACTTGGGCCCTTGATATGGGCCCCCCTTCCTTTCCACTCCAACCTTTGCCCCCTCCCCCCCCAGTCCCCATTACTCTGCAATGATTATTGTTTTGTCATATCTTACACTACCGGACATCTCCCCCTGCCCACTCCTCCCTACATCTGCCCTCCAGATAGGAGACAGTCTGCAGATCCCCACAGCTGGCTTCTTTTCTCCACTCCACCCTCCTTCCACCCATCCAGCAACTTCACCCCCACCACTGACCCCAAGGGGTCCATCCACCCCGAGTTCCCTCGTTTCCAGTTCCCACCTCCACCAGTGCACCTCCTCCAGTCCAGCTGGATTGCGGGGCAGATTTGGGACTATGATGGTTGTGGAGAAGAAACCTTCAGGAAATAGAGGAAGGTTTTATGCTTCATTACTACCTCACTAACCTATCTCTCCCCCATGACTTCCCTGTAAGGGGGTCCCCACCGTGCTCTCCCCCTCATTCTTACTGATTTAATCCTTGTTCTTTGATGTTTGATGTCTGCTACCTTCTGCCCCTCGTGATCACACAAATTGGTGCACTTCTTTTATGTGGGCTTTTCTGTTTCTGTGCTGGATGGCCACTTGTTCACCTTCTAGCCTTTAAGATCCCAGCTACTTTATCGTTTGGTGACTGGGCGCCATCAGTTTCCTCGGCTCTGTCTGCCTCTGCCCTTTTGTCCTCAGTGATCATGACAGGAGGATGGGCACTTAACGATATGTTCTTTGTTCTTTGATGTCTGATAACCTGGTTCTCTCCACTCCTCATGGTCGCACAGGCTGGTGTGTTGCTTCTATGATAGGCCTTGTTGCACTGTTTCCTCATCCTCAGGCCTTTGAGGCGTCAGGCATTATGTCTTGATAGCTGGGTACCATTAGCCATCTTCACCACTCTTTCTCCTGTCCCCACTTGTCCTCAGTGATCACCTTAGGAAAGTGCATCGACAGTAATATTAGTTTTTCCCTGTTTGATGCCTGAGGTCTGATCCTTTGACTCCTCTCGGCCACACTGGCTGGTGAGCTCCTTCCGTGTGGACTTGGCTTCTCAGCTAGTTGGCTGTTTATCTTCAGGCTTTGAGCCTCCAGACTGCATATCTTTTGATGTCTGGGTGCCATCCATTTTCTTTACCACATTCACTTATGCACCTATTTGACTTTATTGATCACATTGGGCTCGTGAGCATGATGACCACATTCATAGAACAAAATGTTCTTGCACTGAGGGACTGACTGGGTGGGGGCCCAAGGTCTAGCTGCTGCCTTAGTACTAAGCCTATAACTATATGTTCCTGAATCTATTCCCACTTTTTCATAGATAATTATTATTACATCCATAGATGCTTGTGTTTAGACCTCTTTGCCTTCTTGTGCTCTTTGCCTTCTCATTCCTTCCTCTATTTCCTTCCGCCTTCCTCCCATCCCTCTTTTGTGGTCAGTCTTCATTTGAGTTTCCCAGCTTCCTCTCTGTTACATTACATTTACTTTGGCCCTATTGGGCCTCCCCACTTACTTCCCCACCATTTTCAGACCACTGGTTGTTCCCCCCATCCCTGAGTCTGTCCATGCCCCTCTCCCCCCACGGCTGTTAGGAACCCTCGGATCAGTTGTTCTCTCCTACAGACTGTCCACCCCGGAGTGCTCCCTTCTTGATTTGGTCCATTTTGGGCACTCAGACCACCTTGCTTCCCTGCTGTGTGTCTCCCAAGATGTCTTTTGTGGCTGTCTGTCTCCATGTGGGTGTGGCATGTTGATCACTTTCTGCCACCTTTTAGCTTTTTTTTTTTTTTTAAGTGGAGCTTATACCAAGGGCTCAAGTGGAAAATGCTTGGAAATGTATGTGGCAACATGTGTGCAAATGTGCTTGATACAGATGATGTACTGAATGTTATAATAGCAGTAAGAGCATCCAATAAAATTATTTTTTAAAAACACCCTGAAAAGCTAGAACTGAGAAACCTGTGCCCATCAAGAAAGAAAAGCCTCCAATGAGTTTGTGTGTTTGCGAGAGTGTGTGTGATCCCTATCTGCAGTGACAGAGAAACCAAAAGCCACAACATTAAAACCATCATACAGAGCAGAGAAACAGTAGCCTGATCATGAAGGAGATAAAGTTGACAGTTTTGAGGCAAGAGGCTGACTTACCGCCAGGTACTGATCCAGCTTAGAAACACAGGCCCAAACAGGTCAGAGAAGAAAGTGATTGATATGCTGAGGACCAGAGCCATACCTGCTGGCATTGTTAAAAGGAAGCTTTGCGTTGGACAAAAGAAATATATCTTTTCGGGCTGAGCCCCGGTGGCGTAAGTGGTTGAGTGCAGAACTGCAGCCCGTGGGCTTGGCGGTTCAAACCCAGTGGCAGCTCTCAGGAGCGGCACTGGGTAGCACCCAGGACCACCAGAAGCAGTGATGCCCCCCCACCCCCCACACACACACTATAAATAAATAAATAAATAAATAAATAAAATAAAAAAAGAAATATATCTTTTCATATATACCCTTATAGCCTTATAATGGTTTCTGTTCTTGATTTGTAGAAATCTGTTAACATCCCCAATAAATGTCTACAATTATGAGTTTCAGCTGTGAGTTCTGCATGGGTATTGTAACAGGTGATCATGCCCAACAGACACGTCATGGAAAAACTTGTTGATGTCGGAGTAGGATAAAGAAGGATGGAGGGCAGAGGCATATCTGAACATTGCCTTTAAGGAACCAGCCTTGGGCAGATGAGAGGCTGGAAGATCAGCGGTACCCCTCGCTCACTATTTCCTCAATACTTATGAAACAATTATCAGGATGTGGCACATTGCAAGTGTTGAATCAAATAGGGTCAGTAGCAAATTGACAGTAGGTTGATATGCTTCAAAAAATGAGGCATACTGTTTTAATACTGCATAGCTCTCTTGAAATTTTTTGTGAATACTCTATTGGCATCAAAGGAAAGAAAGGAATCCCTTTAGTGTTCTTCACTTCACTGGTCTTGATCAACATCCTCAAAAAACAAGCCCATTGCTTTCAGTAGAGCTAAGCAATAGAGACCCAGGAGAGCAGAAAACAATGACCTCTTTTAGTTTCTGGGACTGCAACTCTTTACCAGAGTAGAAAGTGGCTTTTTTCTCCTGAGTGGTGGGAGGTTTTGAACTATTGACTTTGCAATTAACAGTTTAACATGTAACTAAGAGGCCCAGGTCAAAATATTAGAAAGAGAACAAAGACCCTAACTTTGGACTGAAAGGTGCTTTTCTCCTATCAAGATTCTACATAAAGAAATAGTTGTACTTATGAATAAACCATGAGAATTGAAGCAAGCGGAGATCATCATTTACTAAGTACTTTTCCTTTGGGTACTCTCTATATCAGCTCCATCCCGGAAGACATCACTCTCATCTAACTCTTCATAAGCATTGACTGTCCCTGGACCAACAAAGAGGCCAAATGAAATGCAAAGATGTTTTTGCAATTTCCTGCATCAATGCTTCAGACATCTCTTAGACGCTAAGAACCAAATAGGAAAGAGTAGCTCCCTCTTGATTTCTGACAATTATCTCTCCCCCCTTTGCCTAGTCCAATATCGAAGGGACAGAGGGTTAAGTCCTGCGATGCTTTCGTGACTCAAATGCCTATCAGAAAACACCACCACTCTCTCCTTCCACAGCAGAAAGGAAAGGTAATGGCTCGCCATTTATTTTCTAAACAGCACCCACTCCAAACAGTTTAAACCACATAAGCACACTTAGCACCTAAAAAGATGGGCCTGGAAGGGCTTTTACTAAAGTCTGCTTAGCTCACTTCACTACCATAACCTGTATTACAAAATACATGAGTTGAAATTTTACAGCTAGCATGAGAGAATATAAAGCCATGCAGAGCACTTCTTGTTTACTGAGTAATACACCAGCAAGATGACCTGCTGGACTTGAACCTCAGGAATGCCAAACAAATGCATTCTGACTGAGAATTAAAGTTAGATTAAAGTTAGAACAAAAAGAGATCTCTGATGTGGAACTACCAGCCCTGGTTGATGCACTGGACTGCTAAGATCAAGGTCAACAGTTGCACCACCACCTGGTATGAAGGAGAAAAATACATCTAATGGCTCCTGTAAAGATTTACAGACAATTCTAAAGAGACACAAGGAAAAATTATAGCCCCAGAAATCCGCATGAGTTGTTCTCCTCCACTTTTATGATTTAATACACTCAATAATGGGGAGTGGGGGAGGGAGACTCTCCACATGAGATAATAGCTGTAGATCTAAACTCTTCCCTAAATGTTTGTGAAGTCACATGCAGTTATTTAATAGGTCCGGCAGATGGTGTTAAATATACCTTTATGAATATGTTTTATAGACTGCATTAACCAAGCCAACCAAATGCACGGCCATCAAGCTGATGCCCCCACAAAGTGACCCTTTAGGACTGGGTGGAATTGTCCTTTGTGTCCCCAGATTTTAACTCTTAAAGGGAAGTAGAAAGCCTCACTCTTCTCCCTCACAGCTGGGAGCTGGCTGGTGGAGTGAATCGCTGCCCTGGTGGCTGTTGGCCTAATGCGAAACCACTATGGCAACGGGGATTCTGCATTCATTTATTAAATTCTCAAATAATTTTACTAAGTGGGTTTTGGCTCATCTGTTTTGATAAAAGAAAAATAGTACAATAGAGTCCAAAATGATTCGCACACACCTGTGGCTATTGCTGCCAGATGCCATTGATTTAGACTCTTCATGGTCTTATATGAACGAAGAGAACCTGTGTCATAGGGTCATCTATGGTGGGGCGAACTAAGTGATCAGTCCTTTGCTGGGCAGTCAGACACATCCATTTCATAGCCAAGACCCCTTTGCCCAACTTCACACAACTAAATTATAAAGGCACAACACAAACCAAAGCAAACCCATTTCCACTGACTCAATTCTGATTCAAAGTAAGAACTGGACAGATTGGAACTCTCTTCCACAGGGCTTCTAAGACTGTAAGATTCATAGAAGCAGGCTACATCATCGTTTTCCTAGAGAATTGCTAGTACTTTCTAACTGCCAGCTTCTTGTTAACATCTGAGTGCTTTAAACTACTGAACCATAGAATAATTAATACTGAAACCCACAGCATAATTGATGCCTTTGAATTACGGGGCTGGCAAAGAATGTTGAAAGAGCTGTGGACTGTCAGAAAAACAAACAAGCATGTCTTGAGAGAAGGACAGCCAGAATGCTACTTAGAAACAACAAAAAAGTGAGTCAGTCACAGGTAGCTTACACATGTCCCCAGAAGAGACCAGTCCTTAAACAAGGGCATCATACTTGGTAAGGAAGAAGGTGAGAAAAAAAAGAGTAAGAAACTCTTTTTTTGAAATAGATTGGCTGAGGTTGCAGCAGTGGGATCTCCTAGAAGCACTGCAAGGCTGGCTCAGGACTGGGTAGTGTTTGGTGCTATTGTGCACAGGGTCCTTATGAGGTGGCAGAGGTGGGGGCAGGGAGAAAGAGTGAGGGCAACTCAAGGGCACTTAGCAACCGCAACAGCAATAGTATTTAATCCTTTCCATTCTTGAGGTTCCTTTTATAAACCTAGAGCATTTATTCATTACAGTTGGGTACTCCAGGGAAACAAACAAAAACAAACAAACAAACAAACAAACAAAGCAGGAAGAAACATGCCCTTGAAGCTGAAGCTGTAGTTGTGACCCTTCTCTGGTAGTTACCATATTTTCAGGCATTTGGATATCTTTGAAAGAATTTCAGGAGGAATAGCGGCAAATGCCAAGAGAGAGAAAAGCGGTGTTATTGAGATGCAAGTAGAAGCTTGACCCGTATGTCAAGGTGGTGATGATGTGTTGAAACAAGGACTGAAGGCAAGCACCATATGCAAGTGATGAGTAATGTGTTGTTGAGGGAAGCTGTTGCTAAAAAAGTAAGCCAAACACGAGAGGAACAACATGGTAGGCCTCCTTGGGGACTCATAGAACAACCTAATTGAGGGCCCTGATGGCATCGTGGGTTCTACATTGGGTTGCTAATTGCAACATTAGCAGTTCAAACCCACTGGCACCTCCTTGCTGGAAAAATGAAGTTTTCTATTCCCATAAAGATTTCCCGTCTCTGAAACAAATAGGGACTAGAGGGTCCTACTCTGTTATATACGGTAATATGAGTCAGATTCAAATGCAGGGTAGTGAATTCTGAAGGTTTTTGAGCTTTGATGGAGACAGTTTAAAATATGCTCTTACATCCCCCTCTCCCCAAATAGATTTCAGGTTAGAAGAGGCAGTTCCCAGAATTCCCCCAGGACCTGTGGAGAGATAGTCATAAAGGTCAGCGGACAGATGCACAGAAGTGTTCATGGCATTTTTGGTTGTTGTGGAGTTTTCTTATTTGTTTGTTTGCTTGCTTCTGTGTTTTGTCTTTTCTTTTTTTCTTCTTCTTACTTCTCTCTTTTTGGTCAATCATTTATTTCCTACTTGTTTGGTCTACGCCATGGTTGGTATGCCTACTTACATGAGACAGGCATGGGAAACAAGCTAGAGGAGAAAGCAATGGCACCAACGTTCCCCCAGGGGAACTTGGGGATGGGAAAAGGTGTGGTGGGAAAACAATGCCACAGACAGGAGAACAACTAGAGAATAGAAACCAATAACAAAGTGGATAAGGAGATCCTGGGAACACTGATACAGCAGCAATGTAGCTAAGAGGAACTGAGAGGCAAAATAGGGCAAGCTTTATGGTGGGACAGAAGGAAGATAAAAGCAAAGAGGAATGATCCAGGAAGCAAAACTATGGTTAGAAGTATAAGCATAGGAGTGGCTTATATAAACACATTAATCCTTGAAAATAGACATACTGGGCTATGTACACACAGAGATAGTGGATGGACATCAGACCTCTGCTCATACCCTCCTTCAAAACAAGAACACATTGCCCTAACAAAGTAGAAATCTGAGATGTTCACCCTCTGGACACATTGTTGCAGACAACATAGGTGCATAGGCAAACGTGGTGAAGAAGGTAGATGGTGCCTGGCTATTAAAAGGTATCACATCTGGAGTCTTAAAGGATTGAAGGGAGACAAGCAGCCATCCAGCAGAGAAACAACAAACCCACATGGAAGAAGCATGCCAGCCTGTGAGATCATGACGTGTCATCGGGACCATAAAACAGGCTTCAGACAACCCTTAACAAATCAAACAAACAATACCATAAGGATAAGAAAAAGGGGGAATCAGAGCAGAGAGCCAAAACCCATCTGTAGATAATGGAACATCCCCCACAGAGTGGTAACAGGGAAGGGATCAGTCAACCAGCATGCAGTAAAGCATTGATGTAGTACACAATATTCCTCTGGTTCCTTGAGACTTTCTCACCCCAACCACCATGATCCCAGTAATGCCTCTCACTTTGGACTAGAACAGAGCATGTAGATAGCCTTAGATAGAGATAAGATCTCAGGACACATGCAACACCGGAACAGGAATGAGAAGAGAGATGCCATATTGTAAGAGCAAAGGGGAAAGATGAGGGGAAGAAGGGGGAACAGATCACAATGATCAACACACAACCACACAAACCCCTCCAGGGGAAATAACAGTGGAAACCATGGGGAGGAGAGAGAGTGTTTGCTGTGAGACATGAAAATAATAATACTTTACACTATATCAAGGGTCTATGAAGGGAGAGGGGGTCAAAAGAGGATCCATGTCATCTTGTTTCTACCTTATCCTGGATTAATTGATTGTCTATTTATTAACAATTGTCCTTAAGATATAGGCATTAAAAATTGCATTGATTTTCAGCTAACTTGTAGTGGTCCCCTATGAAGCAATGAAAAAAGCTTCAAAGATATATGCATTCCAGTAACCCTGGATTACTTTATATTAGATATAGTAAATCATATAGAATTTGAAGCCCACATGATTTTCTTCCATTTATTTCTTTCCCTAGATTTTAAAAATCACACAGTTTCTCACATTGGTATTTCGTTTACTTCCCCACCAATCCAACACTGCTAATTCTCATGCTAATATTACTTCTTAAGTGCTTACCTTTGAGCTAGGAATTACACATTTCAGAATGATTTAGACGTGAGCTGTATAAAAATATATTTTAATTGAACTTTAATTTACACACAGAAAATACCCAGACCTTAAATGTACAGATCCAGGGGATTTGTTAATTGTATACTCTACATAAAAATAAAGACCATTTCCAGCATAATTGAAATTTCTCTTTGTCTTTTGAAATTAAATCTTCCAAATTATAGAAATAATCACTCTTTAATTTCTCTCACCAAAAATACTTGGTTTCATGTTATATTTCATGTAAATAAAACTATACTGTGTCTTTGTGGAGCATACATTCTTTCATAATGCATAAAACTTTTTAGATTCATCCCTGTTGTAGTACACAGCCATAGCTCATTTCTTTTTATAATATTCATTTCTTTATTATCCCTTTGAGGTATCACAATTTGTTCATCAGTTGTTGATGGGCTATTTTCAGTTTGGTGCTATTATAAATAAACCTACTAAGAATATTTCTGAACAAGTCTTTGGTAAGCATATGTTTTCATATCTCTTAAGAAATAAAGCAGAATTGCTGAGCATATGGTAAATAAGAAATTCTTAATAATCTTGTTCTCAGGAAGTCTTTGTTCTTTGAACACCAATGAGGATCCATCCAACAGACTTTCCATTTGGGAGTTATAATGGATAAATTTGAATATTTATATACTAACATAGCTCTTTAAATCCCTGGTGGTGTCATGGTAATGAGTTGGGCTGCTAAACCACAAGGTCAGCAGTTTGAAACCACCAGCTCCTCTGAGGGAAAAGGATGAGGCTGTACATTCCCATAAAGAGTTACAGGCTGTAAGTTGGAATCAATTCAATGGCAATGAATTTGGTTTGTGGAATGTCTTTCAAATAACAAAAGAAGCATATTTCATATTAACAAATACTCCATTTTTTTGAAAGAAAAGAAAATAGCATTTCCAGACAGCGTGTGTGACTATGAGAGAAAGAGCAAGAGAATGAAATAATGACATTTCTGTATATCTCTATAATGTCAATCTTTGGACACCACTACATTTTAAAATTCAGTATGTATGTAGTTTGCTTTGTGGTCTTTGTGTTCCAATATGTAAAGAAAGTCTGATTTTTTTTTCAAATCTGCCATAAATTAGGGATTTTTGTATGGTTTATTGGTAAGTAATTTACATATGGTATAATTCAATCATTTAATCACATCAAGGAGACTTGCAAAATCATCCCAATATCAATTTTTTAGAACATTCTCCCTCCCATGGCTAAATTGCCTCCAAGATTTTATGTAATCATTATCCATACTAGTGCCCCCTCCCATTTCCTTCTTCACCATTTATTCCTGAGAACCCCTTACCCTCCCCATCATCCAACTCCCCACCCCTGTATTCCCTAGTAGGAATTAGTGTGAAGTGGTTTTTCCCTTTATCCAGGTACAATATCTCAAATGTTGACTGTATTATAAAACCTGAGATTTATCAATATTTCTTTTTAGTACTCTATTACGTTGGTATGTTTGAGTTACTTTGTGCTCAATTTTATTATTAATATCACAAATAATGAGTGATTCTGCAACATCAGAATGAGTCTTTTAGAAAATTGCTACAGTCTTCAGGACTTCCAAATACTCAAACATTCAATATACTGTATCACTGTATCTCTGAGATCTGTATGACTAACTTTCTAAAACAGTACAAAAGAGTTTATAAAGTTAGTGTACATTTTGCACTTTTGTGTATAATTTATAAGAACTCAAGTTTTTCATCATCCTTGTCAAATATTGTTATTACCTGTGCTTTTTCTTTTATTCTTGAGGATATACAATAGTATTTCATCTTGATTTTAATCAGTATTTCCCAATGAGTAATGACACAGAGTACAATTTTATATTCTTAATGATCATTTGAATACCTTCCTTCATAAAATTTTCTTTCAGTTCTTCTGGCTATTTATGTTTCATATTGGACTGCATATTTATTATTAAATTTGAGACATCTTTAAATTATAGTATCCATACATGTTTTATAACTATATGTATTGAAATGTTTTCTAATCTGTTTACTCAATTTCTTAATGCAACTTAATGTTGTCCTTTGATAAGCATAAATATTAAATGTTGATGAAGCCAAATCTATCATGTTCCCCTTATATGATTGCATTTTTTTATTACCTGACTCAGAAATCTATGTTGATCTGAAGAATGAAAAAATAATCTTCTATATTGTTTTCCTAGATGTTTTATGGTCGGGGCTTTTATGTTTAGATCTGATTCATTTAAAATTAAATTCTGTACTTGTAGTGAGATAGGATTTGTGATTTCTTCTTTTCCTTTATGAATACCCACTTGTTCTAGCATAATTGGTTGAAAAGTTTTCCTTTTCCTGTTGAATTGATTTGATACCTTTTAAAACAAAATGGTTTTATATAAGGTATGTATTTTTAAAATCTGAAGAATATTGGATAGTACATAGTAAAATTAAAGGCTAATTATTAGTCCCAATTTTGGATTTTGCTTTTGTTTTGAGCAAAGTGTCTCATTTGTGTAACAAAAACAGTAATAGTAATATCTACCCATAGAACTATTAGGAGTATTAACTAAAACAATTCTTTCCAACAGCTTAGTCCCAGAACAAACAGGTAATCATTTCAGTTATAACTATGATTTTAATACCATCAACACTGTTACAATCTCTTTACAAAAAACTACTTGGCAGGGATTAAGGGAAAAGGACATTCAGGCATTATTACATTAGGTAATAAAGAACTTTATCAGATTATGTTAAAAATAACAACATCTCCCGGTGGCACAGTGGTTGAGAGAGGGACTGCAGCCCACTGGTCTGGCAATTCAAATCCAGCAGCAGCTCTCCAGGAGCAAGGCTGGGCCTCCCACTCCCACCAGAGGGCAGTGATGCCCCCCCAAGAAAAAACAAAACAAAAATAACAACAGCAACAAAAATTCTTTTGTCTTAATATTTTGAACCTAAGCAATTATCAAATCACATAGTTGTGAATGGAATTATTTTCTATCCAACATTTCTGATATAGTTTATCCATTATTATGAATAATAATATTATTAATAATAATAATATTATTACCATTAATATATAAGGTGAACAGAAGATTAAAGAAACATTAAGATCAATTACAATAACAATTAAGAATTACTGATTAAAAGACCCCATTCCTCTATAAATTCAGATATTCAAGTGCTTTTAAATTGAACTCCTATACTTATATATGCACATCTAAAATCCACTGCCAAGCAATCAATGCCAACTCACAGTGGTCCTTTATAGACGTTTCAAGTGTTTACATGTTTACAGGAGTAGATGGCGTCAGCATTCTCCTGTGGAGCAGTGGAGCAGTTAGTGAACTTGAACTACCCACTTTAGTAGCAGCCCAATGCCTAACCCACAGAATCATCTATGATCTATGTGTATACATAGGTATATAGGTATATACATAGTGATATACAGACAGACACATACATACATATTATCCAGTAGAGTGGTAAATATAATTATTGTATATAAGATATATCTTTACATCTATAGACTTTAGACCAGGGGTGCTCAATATGTCGATCGTGATCTACTAGTCAATTGCAAATATACTGTGGTTAGATTGTATGGCATTAAAAAATAGATGTAAGCTTATCATCAATCCCGTCACTTAACTGATGTACAGCACAACCAATCAGATGCGATCTTAGATGTCAAATGCATGCATAAACAACCATGCTAAGTGCAGCAAAACTGGCAAGCGAAGTTATTGTCAAATTTTGACCTCTTTTTTTCTTCTCTCAAATGTAAGAAAGGATATTGAAATGAGTGGGGGTGATGGATCAAGTAAGAAGACAAAAACGTATCGCTTTCATATGGAATGAGAATTTTGCCCCAACAAGCCAACATTTAGTTGAAGTCCAGAGTCCCTGAACAGTTCAGGAGCTTATTTACAAAGGGAAAATACCCAATCATATGAAAAGGTGCTACTTCCTGGACTGCATTCTTTGGCACTACTTATTTATGTGAGCCAGCCTTTTCCCCCATAAAGATCATTAAGTCCAAGTACCATTTCACCATGACAGATGCTCATCTGGAAATGTGTTTAAGGGTGGCTAAAATTAACTACTGTCCAGACTATGCATCTCCAGCTCATTGTATTCAGTGCAAGTCATCAGAGTAAACTCAGGTCATGACAAAAAAATTGTACATAGCTAATTGTGTTGTGTTGTGCAATATGGACTCATTAAATTATTCAAGGCATATAAACATACATTGTATACATAAAAATTCTCAATGCATTTATAAATATATGTTTTGTATTTTTGTAGTTGGTAGAACATTTTGACTTGATCATTTTATAAGTAGTTCACATGCTGAAAAAGTTTAAGGACCCCTACTTTAGACCAACATGTTTCTAAATTATTATGAAAACACATAACTAAGTCTTGGTTTTATGGCAGATGATTGAGCTAACGTTTAATATTTTATTCCAAGCATGATGCTGGACTGTTGATCGAAATTGACTTGGGTGAGGAATGTGTTCCATGAGGCGAGGTAGTCATGGAGTGTGTGGGGGTAGACTACCAGAGAGTTTGATTAGTGGTTTGGACTACTGAATGCAAAGTTGATCTGAAATTGTAAACCACCAAGTAAATTACAATAGAATATTGTTCAATACAGGACTTACTTTATAGTGTTCTGCTCTGCCATATAGATCACTGTCCAATGTGCCTAAAATGAAGGTTCTAGCAAAAATATATGGATCAAATATCTATTGTTTAGATATGTGACTTCTAGATGAGACATAAAACCACAAAATATCTTTTGATTGTACAGGTAATTCCATTTCTGATTTGAAATTTTCCAGAGTATAAAAGAGAAAATTCTCTTGTTGATTATTAAAAATTCATTGGCTGTGGGGAAGATCTTGGGCTTGACGGATCACCTCAATGTACATTGTTCATGCTTTATGATAACTGGTTTCCCCTAAAAGGTTATTTGCTCATAAAATTTTTTAATAGGGAGGCATCAGAGACCATGAATCTTCCAGTTTTTTTGGACAAGGAAACTAAGCTAGCAAAAATTACTTGCTTATGTATCTCAGCATTTTGTACCTGTTATTACTGCCTCTACCACAATACCTATTACTCACACGATAGGGTTATAGAAAATATTACTGCTAGTACTGATACAGTCACTGTTACTGATCCTGGGCACTATGAATGAGAAAAAATATTTAAATATTATTAATTTTTGAAATGAGACCATTGAGATACAAAGCCTGAAATTAAGGGTCACTATTATGTGTTACCTAGACATTTGTTGGTGTTTTTGTTTGATGTCATGGAATTAGCCTCTGGGACAACCTTTTGTACAACAGAATGAAATACTACCTGTACCATCCTCACAATTGCTCCTATGCTTAAGTTTGCTATTACAGCCACTGTGACAGCTAGTGAAATCGAAGGGACCTACACAGGACTGACCTCAAGTTCCCCACCCCATTCTGCTCATTCAGATAAGACATCTTTGCTAAAGGAGCTCTAGTGGCATAGTAGGCTCCCTGGTGGTTTGCTACCCACAAGGTCAGCAGTTTGAAACCACAAGTCACTCCTGAAGCGAAAGATAATGCTTTCAACTACCATAAAGATTTCATCTCAGAAACACACTGGGCAGTTCTCATCTGTCCTAAAGGGTTTCTCTACGTCAGAATTGGCAGAGAGTTTATCAAGGAAAATGGACAGTTCCTATTTATCCAAGGTAGTGGGATTCAGTCTTTGACACCCTAAAACTATTCTAACAGACTAAGAACATCGTTCCACGGGTCACGACCTATAGCTGTTGTCAATTTGAGAGATTATTTGTGAGGGGTGGGGTCTCGTTCATCAATCATTGCATGGTCAATGAGGCCTTTGTGTGGACAAGGTCTTCCTTGAGAATTCTGGGGACATCTGCTATTCATCCTAGGAGGCACTCTCTCTCAGCTCACTCCCTGGAATATATTTATGAGGAGAAGCCACATGAAGCTACGCTGAGTCAGTCAGTGTTTCAGAACTGAAGGAACCAGGTGGAGATCAGTGCTGAGCTGCTTAAACACCACTGGATCCACCAGAGTTCCAATAACCTGGTCATTGATCTTCCTGCATTCACCGTCATTGCACGTTTCATGAGTCTGAAGAGAAATTTACAGATTGGCCTTGGACATCTGGGCTGATACTGGATTATGGACTTGATCTGGACTGGCCTGGGATGTGTTCTCAATATTCAATTGCTCTTTCTTATACACATCAGTGTCCATGAATTTGTTTCTCTAGTCTACCTGAACTAACACATCATCCACCATCACACCTTCTTGAAACTACAAAATTTGTCCCCAACTGGTCTTTGTTGTTCACCACTTTCCCATGTTGAGCCTCAAGTGACCCTGAGTTACCCTCCTTTTTCATGAAATGAGTCTATGAGGATGTGATCATCAAACCCCATTGATCTCATCCAGTTCTGGGAGCCATATGTTTGACTCTCTCATAGCCTTATCTTAGGAAAGTCATCAAAAGGCTGAAAAAGACCATTTAAACCTCTCTTTCTGGTACTATAAAATATATTTTTGAACATGATGGCAATTATTTATGAGAACTTTATATAAGTACAGAGATACCTCAAGAGATGCCACTTAGTGAGGGAAGGGGGGATTCAAAGTTCAAAAAGTTTGTTGAAGAATATTTTCATTTCCAATTTTCAAAAAAAATTCTTTGTTCAACAAAAGCAGGTATTCAAAGGTGTCCTCAGCAATCATTTAATTTTGTTCCTCTACTCCTTAGACAGATATTTGAATTGTCTCTGGGAAATAATAAAAAGTGACTCCAAAGAATTAATTTTGCTTCAAAAAATCTTCAATATTTTTAGCTCAACTATTTTTAATGATGAGATCATGGTGTAGTAGTTACATAATTCCACGCCAACTTGAAGATGTGGAAGTGTAGTGGTGGAGTCTAGCTTGTCAGGTCACAGCCTGGTGGTAACTCCGTGTGTATGTGGCCTTCTCATAAGAAAGGGTCTTCCCCTTCTCTCTCTGCCTTCACTTTCATGATGATGATCCAAGCTGAGCCCCGTGAGTCCTGTGGTGCGGCCACCATTATTGGATCCAAGGAAACCTGCACACTCTGTCCTGTGATCTTCCTGCATTCTTCATTGTCGCATGTGGCTACATTATTCTGAAGAGAGGTTTATGCACTAATGTCAGACTTGATAACTAATCTGGACTGGGCTGGGATGTTTTCTTGATATATAATTTCTCCTTGATATAAAGCTTGGTCCTAAACATACAGGAGTGTCTGTGGATTTGGCTCTCTAGTCATCAGGTTGAACACTTCTGGCCATGTAGTAAGTGAGAGGTTTAAAAGCACTGGTGACTCCTTGGAGAAAAAAAACAAGGTTTGCTGCCCCGTAAAGAAATACAATTTAGAAGGCCACAAGGACAGTTCTGCCTTATGCTATAAAGGTCACTATAAGAAAGAATTTACTTAATGACTATGGATGAGGTCAGTGTCTAAGAATCACAAATTATTCTGCAAGTCACCTGATAACTCAAAAGCAAGTTGCAATTCAAAACAGACTCTGACAGAAAGTAATGACCATGAGAAATAAAATAAGATGAAATATAGGCATAGATGATGGCCCTCCTTCAGCAAAATGTAGTCTTCCAATACATTTGAAATTGTACTTTCATGAACTAGCGTCTCTAATGATATGCTTAAATTACATCTAAGTATGCCAAGAAAATAGAAATAATTTTATTTACATGCTAGTTGCCTTTGGTGCAATGAAGAAAGAAATCCAAGAATAAAACTTCAGAACAAATATGATTACACTTGTTTAAAAATGGTTTGCACTGTTTAGTTCAAAAGATAAAGCAAATCCTCCTAAAGAGATATTTACAATGCAGCTTTTAAACTGCTTCACTTTCTAATATCATTCAACATTGTGAGTAAGATACTATATATTTTTTCATACATTGTAATAGACTTCAGGGTTTTTATGGCCTGAATGTAGACTCCAGGAAGAAGTATGAAATTATAGCACCAGGTCTAAGGAAAATAAAAGTCATTTTAGACATGCTATCAGGAGAGACAAGCACCTCGAAAAGGATATCATTCTTGGTGAACTAAAGGGTCCAAAAGAATGAGGAAGACCTTTCAAGAGATACATAACAGGCGCAAACATAGCAGCAATTGTTAGGACAGCACAAGACCAGGTAAAGCTTCATTCTGTTGGTCAGAACGTTGCTATGTGGCTCCTAAAAGAATACAAGTAGAATTTAAATTTCTAGGTTCCCACGATGAACAAGAATGAATAAAAAGTACTCAGTAAATATTGGTTATTTAATCCAAAATGGGTAAGTAGTCAATTGAGCACATTCACTTGCAAATTAAAATATCTATCTGAAAAAATGGGGTCACTTCAACACATTTAAGCAATGCTACAATTAACTGTGGCATCAGAAGGTTAACGGACATTTGAGTTAAGTATTGCTATGTTTTGCCTTCCTCTTGACATCGTTCCAAAAGGATCTTTTTTAAAGAAGCACTGGGGTCCAGTTATTGTCATGATTGACATGAAAGAAACTCTCTATTCATAAAAAGAGACAGAACTGAGCATTCTCCTGGGTTCTGCTTCTGTATTTTCTCTCCAAACATTGGGAATCATGTTGGGTTCTGCCTACCATATTTCTACCTATATCCCTAGACTTCACAACAGTGGTCATAACAGTGGACATAAACTGGTCACTGACTGAAAAACTCAGCAGTGGGAACACAGGGTGTGAGAAATCACTAGATTTGCCTATATGTATATGCACTTTCATTATATGAAAAAAATAAATTAAAAATAAGGGCATGTTGCTCTGTGGTCCATGACATCTATGCCAGGGTTTGCAGGTTCAGAAATGGCTGTTAATGATGATCAAGTGGGACCATACCCTGTATGCACAGAGGAGAACTCTATTCTGGGAGGGTTTTCAGGGCAATGACCCAGTGGAAGCAGTTCACCCAGACCATTTTCCATGTTGTCTCTGATTGGACTCAAACTACCAACCTCCCAGTGACTGGATAAACATTTCACAGTTTGAACCAGCCACAGATACAAAGGGATCTATAAAATACAAGTAGGACCATTGTGAGCATCACAATTTGACAGGGATCTGTCTAAATTGCCTTCACTAATATACTGGGTTATGATGTTGTCTCTTGCTTGGGCTCCTGGCTTACACCTCCCAAGTCTGTTATTCACAGAGAAGATAAGACCATTCTTTTTAGAACCAAAGCAAATACAACTACTTTCTTCCAATCAGTGCTCCTGCCAGTGTAGTCTGTTTTTGTTTGTTTGTTTGTTTTTACACACCCAATCTATTATGCTGTAGAAGCCTTCACACGATCTAGGCACTGAATATTTCTCTTACAGCAATTAAGACTCTGCATTAGAAAAAGAGAAGCAACACCTTGAACAAAAGTTTGTGCTCCAGGCAAGATGAAAAACACCAAGTTGCCTGTGTCACCAAAAGGTATTTGTAAAATGAGCTACTTAAATACACGTTTAAGCGGAAACATCTAACAAAGGAGGGACTTAGTCATCCAGATGCACCACACAGTCCAGAGAGATTTTCTTAGTGAATTGGAGTGGCAATACTATATGTGTTATGAGGCACACAAAGGACAGAAAGAAGTTGCTGGGTGCTTCCATGCATATTTATTATGAGTTCTCATTTATTACAATGTTCACCATGGAAATTTCAAAGCAAGTTCTATTCTCTAGCAGACCCAAAGGGGTTTTTCATTTTACTGAGTTGGCCATGCACCTAAACAAAGCACATTAAAGAGAGAAAGTTCAGAGTCTGTCATTAATATTTAACACAATGGAGAAGTCCATGTTCCTGAAAAGGTGGCTGTTCATCCTTCCAATGAACAGCTAAAGGCCCTCTTCTCTTCCTGAGCTTGCAATCAGAACCTCCACACAGAGAGGTTTCCCCTGAAGAAACGGTTATTAAAAAACATAGAATGAATTTTTTCACTGTGAGTTCCTGCTATGATGATTCTTCCTGCCATCTACTTCTCCAGCAGAAAAAAATAAAAAGAATAGAAGAGGCCTCTGTCTGTTCCTATTTTCTGCTTCCCCTTTGGTGAAAGTGAATTGGGGGGAAATGTGAAAAGTTGACTTTCTATGCTGGTCTAAATGAATCTCTTTAAAAAACAAGCTAGCATATATACTCGAGTATAAACCGAGTTTTCCAGCATATTTTAATGCAGTTTTTGTGGCAAAATTAGGTGCCTTGGCTGGGATATTCAGGTCACTTTAAACTCGATTATATAGGGCAATAATATTCAAAACTTGTTTTCAAGAGTATAAATTACATGAGATATCCTATAAGAAAAGAAATATGATCATGATCAAACATTTGCAAACTACATGAGGCATGTACCTCTTTAGAATGATACATGTACTGAAAAGTCTTTAGAGGATTGTGCAATGAAGAATTATTTTTAAGTTTATCCAGCACAGCATTCCAAGCTTGCTTGAGCATGGGACTCTTTTTCCTGTTGGACAGATTCTGATGGACAATGGCAGTGAAAACAAGGTAGCTCAAGTGAGGGATCTGAGAATGAATGGAAAGATAGAAAATTCTTAACTCCTTCTATGCATCTTCTTCCCAATTAAAAATATTGATTCCTTAACTAGTCCCATGCTTCAAAGACCATCCAGTATACAGCTATGCCAAATGAAAGTGATTCTGCCCTTATCTTCAGAATTATACAATTGAAAAGTTGAAAGAGATTAAAGGAAGTTTGATAGTGTGCCTCTTCATGAATATAAAAAGAGTACAAGCTATGTATTTATCAAAAAGTATCATTAACTCTTTATCCTATATTTATTATGGTAATATCTATGATATGGTATAGATATGATATATGCATAGAGAGACATTGCACAGATATACATATTGTCTTGGAAGAACTATGGCAAAAGTGCTCCTTAGATCCCAGAATGGTGAGACTTCATCTCACATACTTGTGAGACAAGTTGTCAGAAGAGACTAATCCCTAGAGTAAGTCATCATACTTGTTGAAGTAGAGGGACACTGCACAAGAAGAAGGACTTTAGGAAGATGGATTGACACAGTGGCTACAGTACAGGAACAATTGTGAAGACAGTGCAGAACCCGGTTACTCTTTTGAGCTGGGATCACTGTGGGATGGAAGCAACGTGATAGTCCCGACCATCATATAACATAAGCCTGCCATTGCAGGCACAGCTGAAGATGCACTTGATTAAAATGGCTTAGTTCCAACACCTTTTGTTTCTCATGGCCACTGGGTCAACACCAACTCTTGGCGACCCCGTATAGAGTGAAAGGCAACAGGACTGGGTCCTGAGCCTTCTTCAGTCTTGTAGACAAGTCTACTGTTGTAGCCACTGTATATTTTTAGTACTTTCCAACCTGGAAGACTGATCTTTGAACACTCGATTGCAGTTTTATGTCAAGTTCTAACTTCTAGTGACACTATGCATCATAGAAGGAACCCCTATCTGACTCTACACTCCCTTCACAAGTGTTATTTTTTTTCTATCATAGCAATCATCTATCTCCTTCAGGGGATTGACTCACCTACCCTCTACTGTAGTATGCATGATGTCTTTCTTGAGGCATCAGGTCTCTCCTGATCACAGGCTCTAGTTACAGGATACTAAGTCTCATGATTGCCACTTCTCAGGGAAATCTGGCTATACTTCTTCTAAGACAGACTTGCTTGTTCTGGAAGTCAATGGCACTTTCAACATTCTTTGCCAGCACCAGAAATCACATGCATCACTGTGCCTCTGGGCTCCCCTGTTCATCATCCAGGTTTCACATGAATATGAGGCAACTGTGAAATATCGTGATTTGGATCAGGTGAACCCTAATCCTTAAAATGACATGTTTGCTTGTTAACATTTTGAAGAAGTCTTTTGTCACAGATTCATCCTATTAATAGGATTTTTATTGGCCTCTTTGCAGAAGTAGATTGTGGAGCCTACATTCCTAGACTATCTTAGTATTGAAATTCTACTGAAACTGGTACAAGAGGGTGATTTGGCTGGTATTTGAAATACCATTGATTTACTTATAATAGCATGTTCTCAAAGTAAGACAAACTGATAGGCAGGTGATGTGATTACATCAGAGGATGATTTAAATTCACTTGTTCATAATCAAGATTTTATTTCAATTTTATGTCCCTTCCAGTAATACCCCACTTTTGATTACTTCCTGAACTACAGTGTGCACGAATAAACAAATAAACATGGACCATGACAATATGTTCAAAGCTCTAGCTTTCAAATTCTGTTGCAGGAAAGTGAGTGCATGGTACACTAAGTTCATAGGTGTAGATGTGTGCAGCTATGTACATACATGCAGTGGGTTCATGCAGTGTACTGAATCTGTAAGGTGCAAATACCCACATGACACTGGACCATATTCCTAAAGAGTAGAGAATACTATATGGGTTAAATCTTCAAATACCAAGTCTACCAGGGAATGGAGACCTACTTTTTTGTCTATTTCTTTAAACAAAATTTCCGAGCACTGATACTACTTCACAGATATCATTCCTTCTTCTTGAAATGGATTTCTACAAAGCTATTAAGTACAGCAAGTATATGTACTCAGATATTATGAATGATTTGACATGATTTTGAAAATTCTAAGGGGCCATAAAATGATTGTTGGTAAAAGTTATTTTAAAATATGTTGAACACAGTTTCATCAGAGTGAAGGCAACTATAGTGTCTTAGAATGGTTTGACTAACAAAAAGTTTCACTTCAAAGAGAGAGATCAATTGCTTTGTTGTTTTTTGCGTTGATGGTATGACACAAGATTTTATGTGTGATGTAAAATTTTGTTCCCATCTTGCTAATTATTTTTGAATTATTGACTCCAGCTGTTTACAAATGAGTAAAATGAGGCATGGAATATATAGCATTTTCTCCAAGGATGTAAGAGTAATCAAGATGCTTCATTGTAGGGTGGTTTGGCCATCATATGTCAACTTAATCATAAATATTTATCTACATGTATGCCTTCACCATTCCATGAAAGTCTCAGAGAGAATCTCTCTCAATGGCTAAAACAGTAACTTATAGCAACCTGATAGCTTTGGGTAGAACTTCCCCTGTGAGGTTCTAGACTGTAAGGCTTTATGGGAACAGAAAGCCTCATCTTTCTCTTAAGGAGCTGGCTGGTAGTTTCAAACTGCTGACCTTGAAGTTAGCAATCCAACTTGTAACAGCTACTTCACCAGGGAATGCTTTTCTAGTATTTTATATTTACACACTTTCTAAAGTGTTTCCAGACACATAACTCAATTTAAGGTATCAGGAATACCAGATACTGAAATACAGAGTGCTTCTCATTTCACAACATCCCAAGATAGGTAGGGTGTTCTCCACAACAGAGTCAGGGTAGTATTGTCTCTCAGGATGTATTGTCTGCATATAATCTTGCCTTCCCCACTACTTCCATCTCAGAAAAATACGGACTTCTGAAGATCAAGGCAGGCTGAGTGGAATAAAAAGGGAAAGATGGAGTAAACCTCTCAGTAGAACAGTGGTAAATCCCTTTCTTGCTGAGTCCTTGGTGATCACTAATCTTGACCTTCTCTTCTCTATTGACTCCCAGTTCTTTTACTCTCTGAAGATTGGACACAAATACAAGAATACATGGAATTTAAAGGTTTGCATCTTTCTTTCCAAAATACTTTCATTCTGTGACAAAGGAATCGTGCCTTTTTAAAAAGATTTCTGGGGTGAAACATATAGTGGAAGCTGCAGTGAAACACTGGGATTTAATGCTTTTCTGCATTGACTGAAACCAGTCAAAAACATAAAAAACACAAAATGGAGAGAAAGGGTTTAGAAAAGAAGATTAGGTCATTTGTGTTCACTGTCTAATTATTGCTATCTTTCTAATAATTTGGTGCAAAAAAAGGGGGCAGGCGTGATGCAGGTAGAAAATAAATGCACCCTGTCCTTCACAGAACCATTGTAGGGCGAATTGTCGGTCTAAATGTTATCCCAGAAAATGCACTCCATGAAATGAATACTAAAAAATGTGAATTTGTAGATAGATGCTTTGTTTTGCAAGATATGTCAGAATTCCCCATATGTATAATTTCAAGGTTTTTTACGCTGAGTAGTCATAATCTATCTTAAAAGTGAATCAACACTATTTATATTGTTAATTCTTCCAATGTTCTTATTTATCAAAATAACTTCCCCAGGGTCAGTCAAATAGTACAGGGATGATTTATTCTGATGGTGTATCTTTGGTTCTTCCAAGAGGAGATAGCTTTTGGCAAATTTCTCCCCCTTCAGGTTGGTGGGAGTAATTAAAGTCAGAAATGCCAGGTAGGATCTTTCCAAAATTTTCCATTAATTTGAACCATGTGAAACAGTCTTTTCTTTTCTAACAGATTAATTTTTGGCAATTTCATATGGTTCAAATGCAAATAAAATCAGCTTAGAGAGAAAGTGAGGGCAAATTAGAATTTTAAAACTGATTGCCCACATGGGAGTCCTGGTGGAGTAGTGGTTACACAAGGGACTGCTAACTGCAAGGTCAGTAGTTTGAAGTCACCAGCCAGCTCCTCTGGACACAGATGAGACTTTTGACTCCTGTAAAACTCATTCCCCTCACTTTAACTAATTTGAAAAGCATAATGAGAGTTTAGAGTTTATAAAGTGTACCCTAATTAATAGGCATTAAATAAAATTGTCTTGATAAAATATGAGGGCAACAAAAAAAGGGAAAGGCCATCAACAAGATGGGTTGACACAGTAGTTGCAACAGGAGGTTCAAAGAACAGGGAAGGGCAGGTCCAGGCTGTGTTCCTTTCTGTTGTACATTGGTTCCCTCAGGACTAGGAGTCAAATCCATAGATTCAAGCAACAGCAAAAACTGGAACAACAAACTCAAGTAGTTTAACAGCTAGATATAATAATATCAACTCCATGTTGACTTTCCCCCTGAAGAAAGATACAAATCAATTATTATGAATGGCTTTGTTTCTTCACTGCATTACTTTGTAAAACAGAATTCAGTACCTAAGAGCACTTATAATATTGGTGGGAGTTCTGTGACTGCTAAATTCCCACACCTCTTTCAGCAATTTAAGCAGGGGTAATACACTCCCATAATTGGAAAATACCTAAAGGAAAACTTAGCATTATGAACTATCACTGTGTATGACCTGAAGTTTCTTTATCTTTTCATTTCAAAACCTTGATTCTCTATCTATCGGTTGGTCCTACTAGGCATTTGTGAAAATTATCAAAGGTAGCCACTTCTGAAGCAGATGAATAACCAAAAGACATGCCTTTCTACCCAGACTATTGCAGCTCAGAGTAAGGACTGCTGGTCTGGGAGCCCCATGCACTATGGTATAAGTCACAAACCATTCTTCTGTTTTATGATTCTGATGAGACAGTATTGCTAGTTGCTGGTGCAGTTGACAACAGTGCATGGAACCCCTAAGTATCACAGATAAATGCTGTTAACAAGTTCTAAGCCACCATCAGTGTTGCTGGCATGTTTCAGTGAAAGCATAGTACTGGAATATGTTACACGACACTTCCATATATCAGTATGATCCACAGAGTTTTCAGTGGCAGATTTAAGGAAGTAGTACCAAGCTTATTTCCTTCATCTTAGTCTGGAAGCTCTCCTGAAGCATTACCACCCTGCGTGATTCTGCTAGTATTTGAAATACCTGAAAAGGATTCCAGGATCATAATAGCATGGCAAACAACCATAGTATGAAGAGGTTCCAGCATCGGTGGTCTTTCTGACTCCCCACACTCTACAATTAAGCTATCTCTCACTGAAGGCAGCTCCAGTGGGATTTGGAGAACATGAATTTTCACAGCAACAGATAGCCTCATCTTTCTCCCTCAGAGTACCTAGGGGGTTTGCAACATTCTCCTTGAGGTTAACAAGGGGATTGCATAACACACTGTTTACCAAGTCCCCTTAGTTTCCGACTAGCTGCTTTTAAGCCACCATGCCACCAGGATTTACTAGCAGTGAATAACAAACGTAGACTATGAAATCTCACTTTAAATATAAGATAGAGCACTGTAATGAACTCCTTCTTTTTAAAAACTGAAAATGATATACATTCTGTCTTTGACAAATTCTAAGTAAAACCAGAAGCCTAGGTATTTTTAACTCAATAGTTTCCTCTTGATTTAAGCTCATATAAGAAGTAAATCTCATAAAAGGATCTGATTTGGGGAAGAAAGGCTGATTGGCTTTGAATATCCTTTCCGTGTCTCCGACCTTCCTGATCTCCTTGTTTTGGAGTTCTTGTCTCTATTGTTAGTGTTCCATGAAACCACTATGGGAAACTTGATGTTAGATTAGAAAAGCATCTCATACAGCTAATCAAGCATGTTAGGAGTCTGATTCAAAGAGACAAACAATCAGCTACTAAGAAAAAGTTTGGAAGATAGAATCCCCCAACGTTACCACTGATGAAAAGACTGGCAATCTACTTTGGAAAATCAGTCATTCAAAAGCCTTGGAAGTAGAATTGTATTCGGACATCTTCAGGGTTTTCTTGAGTTGGAGTCAAATCAATGAGAAATTTATAATATATACGTTTAACATGTACTAAAATCTATATAGCTAGCAAAAAAAACATGATCTGTAGATGTTTCATTTATGATGAGACTAAAATTTAGAAAAAGATAGGTTAAAAAAAAGCACACTACTTAATTAACTGTAGTGAATCATGAGAGGAGCCCTCGTAGCCTTAGGCTTTGCAACACCAGCAGTTCGAAATCACCAGGCAGTTTGTGGGAGAAAAATGTCTTCCCACTCCCTTAAAGAGCTGTCCTCTGGGAAACCCACAGGGGAAGTTCTGCTCTGTCCTAGAGAGTCACCATGAGTCAGAATCAACTCCATGCCAGTGAGGTGCTTGTTTGCTTGTTTCTGTGTTTCCTAAGTGAACTATTTGCATGAAAGTCATAAATATGGTATGCTAATGACTGGAACTTGCGAACTAGTGCAATTTCTTACTTTGCACTTTACAAAAGGCATGGGAATGTGATTATTGTACTTATGTCTGAGACAAACAAATCCCAGAGAAAGGCTAAATGGCTATGGTCACAGCCATCTTTTGAACCTACTTGACTCAAAACTGTGCATGCTCTGGCCTCATTCATGCTTCCTCTACCCCTTGAGAATCTTCCCATCTATGGCTTTTCTAAAAGATATAAAATCAAGCCACATTTAGCTGGGCATCATCCTGTCTTCTCTGAGATCTCAAAGCTGACTAGCATGGACCACACTGTGTTGTCCATTTTCAGACACTTCCTACCATGACTATATCTCACCAATATTTACAATGTATCCATATGGAGCCCAGGAATTTTGAAGAGACTTTATAAGGAAGGGTCCTGTCACAATTTTGTTTTTAATCACAAAAATATACAAGGGGGCTTCAAAACTGTATGAAAAAATTATAATTTCTTTAATTCTATTTTAATATGAGTGTCTTAACATCCATATTTAATACTAATGAAATATTAGTCACAACAGAGAACTGGATGGTTTGAAGAGAGCAAAGATAGGGTGGATGAGGGGTCATGAAAGGATCCCACAAAAAAGTAGTGCTAAAAGTCAAATTGAAAAAAGGAGAGAAGTTAATGATATGGGGAAGAACAGGGGAGAATAACCCACTGGAAGGAATGGTATGTGTAAATATACATGAACAAAAGCCTATGCTGTGAGAGAGAAGGGGAATTTGAGAAAGACACCGATGGCTCATATTGCAAAGTAAAGTAGAATTTCAAGGTGATCCAGGAGGACACCAGGGAGGACGTATACAGAGAGACATGAAAAAGCTTCCACAACATAGAAACTACATTTTTCTTCTTTGAAACAACCATTGTTACTGTTTTGTACTGCTACTTTCTATCCCACATAAGACTTATGTATGGCATAGTGATAAATTCCTTAATAAGATAAATGTATTTGTTTAGCAGAATTCTCTAAAGAGATATGCAAATCCATAGACCCCAGTGGCATTAAGCAATTGCTATTAAAATAATAATAATTACATCACTACAATATAATGTAAATGAACGTGCATAAATAAAAAGACTGTATGAATACTTTGGATTGTTTCAGTCCTGGAAAGTAGTGCAGAAAATATAACTATGGCTTTTAAACAGAAAGCCTACATGGACAGTTGACACATATACCAGGTGAAAGAGGATATGAGTCATGAACGTGCTGACATCACCACAACAAATGTTTCTCGGGGGGCACCGGATCATGTTTAGAAAGGAGGCAATCATTATAGTACAAGAATAAGTCCTATCCAGACCAGAACCCATTCCATAAATGTCATCTTCTGGAAGGAGCAATATCTTCTGCCTGCTTTCTCTGACATAGAGACTACCTTCTATAGTCCACCTTGACTCAAATTGCATTACCAGAAGGATTAGAAAGTATGAATGGTCACAGTATTTAGTGACATCTTAACTTTCAACAGCTTGAAAATTATCTTCTTCTCTGCATCATATAAAGTATATAAGTAATTCTAGGCACTATTTAGAACAGAAAATCTAATTCTACAATGAGTCAATTACTGTTATGTAAACTATAAAAATGTTCAATTGATGATTTCATAGTCCGAGATTGTGCACACATTGCAGTGTGCAGTTACAGTATATGGCTAATAGAAGTTAACTTTGCTATATTCTTCTTTGAATCCTTGAGTCTGTAACTAAAGCTACTGACTAAACACATTTTTAGTGCCATTAGAAAAAAAATGGTGCAGCTCTAGTGATTCTTATGCAGTTCTAAGAGTATAATTTTATTTTAATGCCAACTAGTGATTACATAATTTCTCTGTTCTAGTCTATATCCAATTTGCATTCCTAGAGGAAAAAACTATTCATCAGAAAAAGAACAATCTGATAGAAAATAGTTTTCATTGAAAACCCTTTTAGACAGAAGCATAATATTCAATAGTGCTCATGGTACATTGAGTAACATGTACCCAAATATGCATATACAGCATTCTTTATATTTCTCACATGAACAGATTTCACAGAAAACTAGGGAATATAGTTTATCCTAAATAAAGTGAATTTTGTTAAAAATTTACATGAACAGGACTCCCAACTTATATTATAATGTTAGCATCAATGCAGGCAGTGAATTTCTTGCCAGCTCAATATGTCAAAATTCTTTCATGACTTGTCTTTCATCCATTTTAAATTGATGTGCTCAAAAATTACAGATCTTTTCATGGGAACTGCAATGTGCTCTCAAGCTTTTTGCTTTACGTATAACTAAAGACACAATTTTAATGGCATGTCAGTATTCAATACAAAAGAGAGAGAGAAAGAAAAGCAATGATCTAAATACCAAGCATATAAATAGCTCTGGAACAAGTTATCTGAATGGAAAACTGGATTGTCTAAAAGTCAGAAAGAACATTGCTCATTCTCTGCCCATGCTGGTTCATCCAAGTTTCTGTTTGCCTCTGGGTAGGACTAACCAGTGCGGCAGCATTTCTCAAGACAGTGGGAGGGTACCATTTCAATCATGTGTAGTGATGTGGAAGGGGATGCTATTCTTGTGTCTTCTAAGTTCCATCACTCCCTCCCTATTTAGTAAAAAATCTGGATAATGCATCACATAGAAGGACTCCTCTTTACTGCTCTAGTTTTTTTTGGTGTATTTCCCTTATTGGAGTCACTGTAGAATGTTGTATTCCTCTCATTACCTCAGAGAGACCAGGATAGAATAAACCTTCCTCTATAACTGAGCTTCTGGTGTCTGAAACAGGTATACTTATCTTCTTTTGTCTCCCTGGTCTTGATCATGAATTCTAGGGCATTGTCTCCTGACAGATACTTTCTTACAGAATGAAGGGAAAACATGAGGACTCTACCTGGATCAGGGGTCAATTGCTCTCACTTGAGACCATTATGAAGTCCTTGAAAGAAAAAAAAATACTCTAAAGGTTTCAGATGCACATTTAGACTCATTTTAGCATGCCCTAAAGCAATCTAGTATCAAATACCAGCTAAATCATTCATTGCTAACTTTCAACTCTACCTTAAGTGATATGGGACAGGAGGACAATGTGTTTGATAATGTAGAGAGTCAATGAAAAAGAAGAGGACGCATCTGAGTGAGGCAGTGGCTACAACAAAGAACTCAAGTATAGGGTCCATTGTGAGAATTGTGCAAGATCACTTGGTGTTTTGTTCTGTTATTTATCACTGCCATCGAGTTGATTGCAACACACAGTGACCCTATAAAGTCAAGCCAGAACTGTCCTTGTGAGTTTCAGAGACAGGAGCTCTTTAGGGAGCACAAAGTCTTGTTTTTGCTCTCGAGGATTTCTTCTTGGTTTCACACTGCTTGCCTTGTGATGAGCAGCACAACCACTGTGCCACCAGTTTCCCTTCATATATAACAAGGGTGGCTAGAAAATAGAATTGATTTGATGGAACCGAACACCAAAAATCCCAAATGAATCAACATTCCCTTTGAAGTCTCAAGACTATGAGTTCAGGAACCCACTCTTATCTATCATCATAACAAATTAAACAGGTAGTTAATATTATAAGCAACCCCCCCTCTAAATGTTACTTCTCTCCAAAAATTCAGAGCTCATTTAATGATCTAGAATAAAGGAGGCAGATTTTGACAATTTTTACATTTCTTTTGTTCATTGTAGTCTTCAAAGAGTAATTTTTTTTTTTTGTGGGCATCACTGCCTCTGGTGGTCATGAGGTGCTACCCAGCCACCGCTGGATTTGAACCGCCAAGCCCGCGGGCTGCAGTTCCACACTCAACCACTTACGCCACCGGGGCTCAGCCCAAGAGTAATTTTTATTGATATCATTTCACTTTGTTGAGTAAAGATGAAATGTCGGCTGTCATAGGGTCTTTCCTCAAAAAGACCAAGAGAAAAGGGAAGCATTATCCTAGCAAAGAAGGGAGACTACCACAACAGGAGCACTGATGATAGATACAGGGGTGGCTCAAAGAGTTAGGGACAAGTTTTTTTTATTTCCTAGAGAGAATACACAAGGCTAGGGGAGAAAAACAATGGCCTGGGGAAGTGGAATAAAAAAGGGACATGCTGGACAGACCCAAATCAGAATGTTTTGCACTGAGAAGAGGGCATTCTTCAAGAGGTAGTACTAGTATGCAGGCTTAGGATGGATGAGTGGCCATGAAAGTTCAGGAATCAGAAAATGCAGACGATCACTTTGTCTACAGTTTGATTTACAAGCATTATGATTCTGATGGGTCAGTGCCAAGAAACTCAGTTTCTCATTTGTGAATCAGGAATGAATCTCTTTTCAGTCTGCATCTTGCTTTGTGGTGGTAAATGAAGGATCTCTGCAATATAGGAAACACAGTTATTTATTATGTTAAAAGGAAAGTATGTTTCTTTGAGGAGTAAGCCATGGTTCTGTCACTTACTCCATCTGTATGTGAAAGGCAGATGCTAAATAAGGAAGACAGAAGAAGAATGGATGCATTTGAATTATGATGCAGGCAATAAATGATGAAAGACATATGTGCTTGCAAATGAACTAACAAATCTACTTTGGAAATTGTACAACCAGAGCCAAAGAGAGGGGTGAGGTTATGTGGCAGTCATGTGCTTATGTTAATTTTATAATTGAAATGTAGGGGTGGAGTCTGGCCTGTTAATCAGGAGAAAGCCATTGAGTAGCTGATGAGGCCTCTATGTGGGCATGGCTTTCACCTGAGACTCCTGGGAAATCTCACAGTATTTCCCTCGTGAAGATGAGAAGCTATCTTCCCCAGTTGTGGGGAGTTAATTTCAGAGACACTTAATCACGAAAAAGACAAGATGCAGCCTTGGCGAAGTTGCAGGAGCCAGCAGAGAGACCACACGGCTTTGCCCTGATGAAGACAGACCTCTGAAGTTGGAGTGGCATGCTGTTGAAGGACCTGAGCCCTGGAAGCGAGGAGCCATGGGGAGACCCTTGCCAGCGCCAGAAATCTGCACCCACTGACCTGTGACTTCCTAAGTTGGGAGCAGACATTATAGACTGATTGCGGGCATATAGGTTAATATTGGACTTATGACTTTGCACTGGACTGGATTGGGATGTCTTCTTAGTGTCACATTTCTTTTGTATATAAAGCCTTTCCTTATACCTATATGCTTGTCTCTGAAATTTGTTCCTCTAGTCTATCCAGACTAACACAGGTTACTTTATGTTAACATGTTGGGTATCTAACATTTTGGGCATCACTCCTTCAATAAGGATGTCATGCTTGGCAAAGAAGCAGGGCAAAAGATGAGAAAGTTCTCAAGAAAATGGATCAATAGAGTGGCTAGAAAAATGAGTTCAAAGAAGAAGAAATTATGAGAATGGGACAGGATTGGATGATGTTTCACTCTGCTATACATAGGGCCACTATGAATTGGGGACCTATGCACAAAACAAGTTATTAGCAGTTAACAACTTTCCTAAACACAAATACTGAGTGGTTTTATTACCCTTTGCTCTATTCCAGTTTTGTTGGAAACAGAAAGGTTTCTTCCAAGTTGTCTCCCCCAAATACATGCCATACTTAGCTGCTTGGAACACATGGTAAATGACTATAAACTTGGAGGTCAAAGGAAAATAAGTCAGAGATCATTCTACCTAAGGATTATCAGCCATTTACAGCAATCAAACTGTATAATCTGTCATACCCTAAGTAGGGTCCACTCCTTTGTGCTAAGAATAGAGGTAGATTGTTTCCTCGAGGGAGATTCCAGGTAGGTCAAGCCCACTCTTGGGTGAAACAGGTAAGGCCTAGATCATGAATTAAGGGTACACCCTTCTTATAAAATGTATACCCTTAGTCCCTCTCTTTCCTATTACATGCACATCCCTACCTCATTCCCTTACTGTTACACATATTGTGCAAACCGTTTCTGGGACATATGTCTCTACCTGTAGTTAGGAGACATGCACATCCCCAAAGATATATAAAACTTGGTTAGCAATAAATGCCCCCCTCTTCTCTCTCCTGACCTCTCTGCCCACACTATGCATGGGCCTGGCTGTTGAAACATGGCCACCCAGGAGGTGAGCATGCTACCATGAAATGTGTCTGGTTTCTTCATTCTTCACTCTCTCTCTCTCCCATCTCTCTCATTTTCCCATGACTTTACTATAATCTTTATATTTTAACCATACAATTACGCCTACCAAACTCTTGATTAGATATGGGGAGCTGGCTTCCCCCAAAACACCATCAGTTAATGTATTGATTTCCCATTCCCTTTTACCCAACAATATGACCTGGCAACTTTACCAATAGACACGCTATACTATTTTCAAAGAGATTGGCTGAATTCTACTGACAACGGTTTTAATTAGTCAATGGGATTACTTCAATAATAGTCAGAGTCATGAAGTAAAATAAGTGAACACAATTACTTAGAATTTACCTCATTCAAAAGTTTATAAGGATTTATGAGACACTGATAGTTCAGTAAAAAAAGAAAATTGCCTTCCAAGTAGGAATTTGGGTTTGAATTACAGTATGCACCCCGTGAACAACCATAACACATCTGTCAGGGAAGGCTACCTGATTTCTGTTTCAGCACAGCTTCTAGTCCAAACCAGACTAGGATGGAACCTCTAGTGAGTTACGTCCATTAAATCTCATTGATCCCAGTCTTCTCTACAGTTGATCGTGAGAATGACACAGGGCCAGGCAGAATTTTCTTCACTGTGCACAGGGTCACCATGAGCCGGGGGGGGGTGGGGGGGGGGCGGAGGGCACTACTCATAGCAGCTAACCACTACAATGTCATAAAACACATGCAATTATTTACCCCTTGACAAAACGGTTTCTAATCCAGGAGATACGTCTTTTTAAAATGTTATTAAACAAAACCAGTAGACATTCTACCATTTCACGAGCTAACATCTGAATAAAAACCAGTGATGCTGAAGGAAGATATTCAAGCTGCTCTAAACACATCGGTCAAAAATCAAGGGTCCAGGAAGTGATGGGATACAAATGGATACATAGTTTGCTTCAATAAACTATGGAAGTACTGGAAGCACTAATTTGACTATTACAGGAAACTTGAAAGACAATTACTGGTCCACTGATCAGAAGAGTTCTAATTTTGTGACCATTTTGAAGAAAAGTAACCCAACAGAATGGTCAGATTATAGAATAATATCATTGATAACACATGAAATTAGAATTTTACTAAAGATTATACAACAGCTGCGGTAGTTCATGGCTGCACATTCAGATTGGATGGAGACTAGGACATGGGACAAAGGAAACCATTGCTGATGTCAGATGGATCTTGGCTCAAAGCAGAGAATATCAGACAGATGTTTATTTGCGTTTTCTTGATTATGCCAACGCATTCGATTATATGGATCATAACAAACTATGGATGACATTGAAATTAATGGGAACTTCAGAACATTTCATTGTGCTCCTTCAGAACTTGTACATGATCAAGCAACAGTAATGAGAAAAGGTCAAGGGAACATGAAATGGTTTAAGACTAAGAATGTGTCAGGGTTGCATTTTCTTACCATACTTATTAAATCTGTAGGCTTAGCACATGATCAGAAATGTTGGCTTATAAAATGGAGAGTGTGGCATTAGAATTTGAGGAAGGCTTATTAACAATCTGTAAGACACAGATAATGCAATTTTACTTGATGAAATTAAGGAAGACTTGAAGTACTTGCTAATGAAGATCAAGGATTCCAGCCTTCGGTATGTGTCATATCTCAATATAAAGAAGACCCACATCCTCACAACTGGACCAATAGTTCACATCATGACAAATGGAGAAAAGTTTGACCATGTCAAGGATTTCATGTTGTTTGGATCCAGAAGCAAAGCTCATTGTAGCAGCCATTAAGAAATCAATGAAGAATTGCAGTAGGTAAATCTTCTGCACAAGATCTCCTTAGAGTGTTGAAATGCAAGGATGTTCCTTTGAGTATAAGGATGTGCCCAATGCAAGCCAGAGTATTTTCAATCATCTAACACAGATGTGAAAGTTGAGCATTGATTTGTGATACAATTGATGAATGGGCTGTTATAAGAGCACTACAAGCCCCAATAAATGATTTATAATAAAAAATAATAAAGTTGGATATTGAATAAAAAAGATCAATTAAGAACAGATGCATTTGAATTGTGGTACAGGCCAACAACATAGAAGGCTACCATCATGTTACTGATCTCACATCCATACATCCAGCCATTATCCACTGAAATTGTACTGAGTTTATAATTTTTAATACAAAAAACAGGAGAGGGGAGGGTTGACTTAGAATCATTTATAAAAAAAGAGCATCGAAATAAAATGTGCATAAAAAGACAGAAGAACACACTTGAGACTATGATGGATTGCCAAATGCAATAGAAAATTGAGGTGAAATACCAGCAGGAGAAGAGCCCATGACAATATTCATAACTTGTTTTCTCCTTAAATTGTTTAAAACAATAAATTAGAATCTGCATTTCAGAATTATTCTAAATAATGTGCCTCAGTCTAATTAAAGCTTGTTTTCTGCCCCTGAGTTTCTCCCAGTGAGACAAGAGGCAAAACTGTCTAGTTAAGTGAAATCCCCAAATGAAAATTAACCACAAACCGATCTTTATTCCCTTAGATGGGGCTGGTATCTTAGGTAGATCTAACATGGTTTTCTTAAGTGTGTATGCGTGTGGGAGACAGACAGAGACAGAGACAGAGTAGTGCATACTTTTACATTTATTTGTGTTCTGCTAGTGTTTAGTTTTCTCTTCTGAAGAACAAATACATATGACATGGCATTTTATAAGCCTTTAGGATAAAGTGTTCAAAGCAGCAGGATCTGATTCCTGTGTTTTCACCAGCTGCCCTAGTGCTTTGCATTCTGTTTCTTGAGCGTGTCTGGGGAAAACCTACTTCTGCACAGTCACAGTACCTTAGATGCTGGGCAGCCACTGTTCTCCCAGGAGCTAGTTTTAAATAGAACAATGCATAGTTTAATATCCAGTGCAACTGCCTAATGAGATACCTAGTGATGGATGATGTCATTAGTTTAAAAAAAAATTGGTTCAGTGACCAGGCAAAACTAAATTTGAATCTGAGCTGTGCCACTTAGAAATCATATGACATAGAGACATATTTGACTGCTTCTGTTGATCTTTAATTTTTTTTACTTTGAAGTGGGAATAAAAATAGAACCTGCCTCATGTATTTAAAGGTAGGACAGAATAGTGAATAGGATAATGATATTGTTGTTGTTATGTGCTGTTGATGATAACTGGTTTGTAAAAAGCACCTAATAAACCTACCGTTTTCTTTGTCTGCTTTCTTGGCATTTATGTTTTTAAACAGGTTTTAGATGTCAGTTTGCCTACTTCTCTGCCAGTATACTATATAGATGTTTGATACAATTGATGTATGGGTTGTCATAAGAGCTCCACAAGTCCCCAGTAAAATGATTGATATTACATATTTATGATATATAGTATATACAGAGATTATAATGTATAAGCATCTATGATGTATGATTTATATTATGTATACTATAGAGAGAGCTGTAGCTGTATATTTACATGCTATAGTCAAATATTTGTGTATTCATTATATATTATATATATTTCTATATTCCCTGTTGTCGTTCAGTGGATTCCAACTCACAGTGATACTATAGGTCGGAGAAGAACTGTTCTGGAGTTTTCTAAGATGGCAATCTTGCAGGAGCATACAGCCACGTCTTTCTCCAGAGTGCCTATGGGTTTGAACGGTGACCTTTCAGTGAGCAGCCAAGTACTTAATCACTGTGCTTCCAGGGCTCCTAAGAGAATATGCAATTATGCTAAATTAGGGCCACCACACAAAATGAATTTTTCTTGCTTGTCCAGCCTAACCAGCTGACAGTTGGTTACTAATTTTAATTCCAGACAAAGGAAACAAAATATGGAAAGACAATCTCCTTTGAACAAGTGAGATAATGCCATCAAAGGCAAACATAACATCTTCTGGAAAATTGTGTCCCACTAACAAAATTCCCCTAAAATACTAATCTGGCAGAATTTAAAATTTTAAAATAGGCATTAAATAAAAAGTACCTCCATATAATGCTTTCAACTACCAGTCATGTGACTATAAGCTACTTAATTAACTCTTCAAAATAACTACTTAAAATAAGATGAATGGGGGTCATGCTTCTTTGGATGATGAGGCAAAGAGAGAGAAGAACTCTGCTTGCATTTGTTTGTTTGTTTTTGAGAAAATAATTTGCCAGAGCCACAATTGGAATTTGAACCCAGTCTGTTCAACAACAGCCTGTCTTTATTCCACCTCACTAGACTATGTCTGGAGTAACCGAATGACCTCAAGATAGTGCACGCATCAGGCGGTTCATTGGTGCTCATGGTTTCACTAAGCAGAAAGCAAATCCCTCTATAGCTCAGTACAAAGTCAGCAGACCGAGGGGTAATATTAAAATCATGACCTCACATGTCTCCATTGCTATACAAAGGAGCCCTCTTGGTGACGTGAGCTAGATAGCATGGTACTACTAGCTTCTTCATGGAAGAAAGCTAGATGGTTTGCTCCCATAAAGGCCAACAGTCTCAGACACCCGACATATAACTAGAAGTCCTAATTGACTCCATGGGAACCTCTGCCACTCCTGCTCCTGCTCCTGCTCCTGCTCCTTCTCCTTCTTCGCTTGTTTATTCCTAAATGATGTTCCCTGCCTTTAAAATAGCAATAATGGCTGTTGTCTCAGACATGACTGATAGACTTGGTATCTCTGGATAAACTCGAATCATCACCTTCTTGGTCTACACCACAGCATGTTGACTCTTCCCCCTAGTTACACCTGCATGTCGGATCTACTAAAAGGCAATGTTTGAGACATCATGATTATTCAATTAAGTTGTATTGCTAAGGAAACTTCCCAGATGGTTCTAATGCAGACAGTCAAGCAGTGTTTGGGAATTCCAGCTAGACTTAGAGTAGAGTCTATGTGTGGCTTTGAACAAGACACAAAGAAATTGAAATCACAGATTAGTATTACAACTCACTTTACAAAGTCAAGCTTCACATAAAAACAACAAGTTTGTGTGAATGTGTACATTTGCCCGTTTATGTTGACTCAATGTTAGTTTATATTGACTAATGGTATTTTAAATACACATGTGCATAGTACACACACACACACACACACACACATACCTAGCGGCACAATTGGTTGGCGTTCTGAAGCTAACTGACAGCCTGGCTGTTTGAATGCCCCAGTGGCTGCACAGGACGGAAATCTTGGTGCTCGAGCCCTGTACTGTTTAGTGCTCCATTCCTGCAAACTAAGGGAAGCCAGGGAGGCATGCTTTGCTCTGTGGGGTCACAGTGACTCAGTGTCAACGCCACAGCATGCAATAAAATCAATGAGGTGAATGTATATACACATATATTGACTTTGAGTCTATAGCACCTTGCAGATTCCTTCCCCTGCATTTCAGTGGTAATTCTTGATTTGGGGGTGAACCCTCTCTAAAATCTGATTGACCTATCTACTTACTGTCTTACATCCAGTCCCTGAGACTTGGAAACAATGATTTCAAAGAGCATGCAACTGCCTCCCTGCCATAGGGATTCCAAGTTACTCAGGCGACCAGGTTCACCATTGCCTGACTGATTCATGACCCTTCCTTCCAAAGGTCATCAGCCCAGGAAGAAAATTATGCACTGGACTCCCAGAAGCATCTTCAGTATGCTGCCCAAGCCAAGATTTCCATCCAATAGTAATTCGTTTGCCTGTGATTGCAGCCCAAATGTACCAAATCGTTTTACAAAATGCTTGGGAAATTAATTTTTATGTCACATGCCAAAAACTCATATTGAGTTAACGTTTCATCTATTTCTTATAGCAATTCTCAAGCTACTCAGGTCCCCGGCCTTAAATCATAGGCAATAGCTAAGCACCCATCAGAGCAAGTTTCTTCTCCTTTGTTTCAGACGGTTGGAAGCCAGAATCAGCCTGACATTCCTACACTGCAATAAATTGCCAACCAAACACAATGAGATTCAACCCATTATTCTTCGTGTCACTCTTTCCTGAACAATCAAAGTCCAATCTGTTCGCCTTTCAGCTCTAGCTAAAGCCTTTCTTTGTCCTTGCTATCCACCCTGCCATCCTTCTCACTTCCATGAGAGTTGAACAGAACACCTGTTTGGAGAAAAACCCATTAGCCAGGTATCCAGCACCTCCCCCTAACAAATCCTTACAAGGAACATGAGATCAATAGCAGAAGAACTGAATCCTTATCAACTGGACTGAATTTGGTCATGGTGTTTTCTCTAAATTGGACAAGTTTGAGGTTTGAAAATGCTATTTTTAGCCAAAGCTCTAAACCCAATATACTGAGAAGAATTGTTATCCAATGCTGACCTGCTGTCCATCCGTGCTCTAAACTCAATATACTGAGATGGATCATTATCCAGTGTTGGCCTGCCATTGGAGGTTGGTGCCAGTAAAACATGAGGGCACTTGTGGTGGTCATGGACTTGATATCAATTTCATGATTGGGAGTGTAGGGGTGGAGTCTAGCTTGTCAATCTGGACATAGCCAATGAGGCCTCTATATGGGCATGGGTTTCTCTGAGAAAGTTTCACGGTATTTCCCAATTGGCAAAGAGGGATTTGACTCAGTTCCTTTGAGATGAACTACTGACAAGATGAGATGACAGCATGCTGACCAATCCTGGAAACTGGAGTTGCTAGAGGAGAAGCCACATGAGCTTACCTTGATGGAACCAAATCTCTGGAACAGAGAAGCCACATGGAGACTCCTGCCAGTGCTGAGATGCTTGGGAGGCCACAGAGAGACCCCTACAAGTGCTGAGATGCTTCTCCCATCAATGGATAGTGCTGATAGACCCTGAGCCCTGGAAAGGAGGAGCCATGGGGAGACCACTGCCAATGCTGGGATGCTTCTACCATCACTAGATACAAAAGATTCTTCATCCACTGGCCTTTCATTGTCCTGGAGTCATTACACATGCTTCATAAGTCTGAAGGAGACTTTGTAGATTGACATCAGACATACATGCTAATATTGGACTTATGAGCTTAAATTGGACTGGGCTGGGATGCTTTCTCAGTGTTCCATTCCTCTTACATATAAACCTTTCCCATATAGCCATATGAATTTGTTTATGAATTAGTTTCTCTAGTCCACCCAGACTAACACAATACTTGTGAGAGGTAGACTTGTTGTGGTGCCAACATGACCAAAGAAGAGAGGCAGGTTTGTTGTGACAACGTGGCCAATGAACACTTGTAAGATCAATGGAAGGGCAGAGATATAAATGTATGGGCGAGCTCCACCCTGGTTCTCTTGCTCTTGATTGTTCCGACCAGCGGGGTACCTTGTTTGTCCTGTGCCTCGATCTATAAGCTACACTACTGGAACACCTCATCTGTGGACTGTGCTGCTATGAGTTGAGGTTCCTTCAAGCCCCGCTTCGCCACACTCCCGGAATATACATCTCTTGAGCTGAGGATTGTTGGACACTGTCATCTGGCTGATTGCTGGTGACCTGCTCTGCTGTTTGCTGCTTATGGCCAGATAGCCTGAATTGCTCTACAGAAGACTACTCAATGGTCCTCAAGACTTGAAGGACTGCCAGTGTACTAGCTGTCTCACAGAAGTGAGCTGCACTGAGTCATTTGTACTATTTTATAGATTAATTATTAATTTATTAATTAAAAAGATTAATTGTTTCTTGTGTTATCTAACTATATAAATCTATCTATCTATATATATATATATATATAAATAGAGAGACAGAATTATTAGTATGCTGGTTTTGTTTCTCTAGAAAGCCCTGTCTAATACAGCACTCTTGCAACCTAAGGTCAGAGAATGAATGAATGAATTTATTTATTCAAAATTCCCTCTGGGGGCCAAAAAAGGGGAAAGAGAGAAAGATATTCTTAAAGCATATTTTACATTTTGAGGTTGGTTCACAAAGTTTCTTAGCACTTTCAAGCTTAAAAAACAATCCTCTCCCTATCATCTCTTGCTGCAGGCATTTCTGCCTGCATTTCTGAATATCTATCATAAGAAACTCTATGTAGACAGACCTGTTATACTTCTGGAAGGAAAGAGGGATAAGTACTCCTTAAAAGAATACCTTCCCTTTCTTTCTTCTCACATACATTTGTCTACAAAGTAACTTATTGGTGAAACACCTTCTTACGGAACAGTTGACTATTTTTGTTCAAGAAACATTATTTGAGAACCAATCGCACTTTAAACAAAAGTATAGACGCTGGGGTGGGGTGGGGGCATCTTTATTCATAGGTTGAGGAAGCAGATAAATAGCTTAAAAGATAAAATTTAGGAAGCAGATAAATAGCCTAAAAGATAAAATTCAGTAGGTTGTATGTTTTTTTTTTTCAGTTTTATTCAAGATATTATAGAAGTTAGGCAGAATAACGATCAGCTCGATTTAGTCGTGGGTGAGAATTGAAAGGGAAAGTTATTAGAAGAGGCAATAGCTGAGATCAGGGTTGATTTAGCATGACATAAACTTAGGGTGCACAGAGACATGGGAGCATGGGGCAACAAGATGACTTCAGGGTTTGTGCTGGATATACAAGCCCACTGGTGTTGGATATTGTTTGAAAACTGAGCGTGATGGAAGGTGAAGTTGAAGAGGCTGCTATTATCAGAGTCAATGAGGACTACAACAATGAGAAAGTTTATCCAAGAGAGAATGAGCACTTACAGAAGAGTTCAAGGAAAAAAATAATCCATTAGTATGTGACATTGTTCACTCATCTAAAACATGGAGGTTGAGTTATAAACATGGAGGTTTATATATAAGAGCAATTAAACATTGAGAAAAACATCCCAACCCAGTCCAGTCCAAGGTCATGGGTGCGATATTAGCTCATATGTCTGATACCAATCTATAAGTCCTCTTCAGACTCACAAAGCACATGCAATGATGCCAAACGCAGAATGACCAATGTCTCTAGATCCAGTGGTGTTGGAAGCATCTCAGTGCTGGCAGGAGTCACCACGTGGCTTTTCTAGGTCCAGGTTTCTGGTCACGTCAGGTTAGGTTCATGTGGCTTCTCCCCATGGATGTCTCTGAGGGAGTCAACCTTGTCTGTCGAATGTCTACATGGGAGTGTCTCCTGCTTCCAAGAAGGAAGGACCAAATTTCCCAGAGTTCTCAGAGGAGAAGGCCATGCCCACAGAGAGCTCTCATTGGCTATCTCTAGATTAACAGCTAGACTCCACCCCCACACTCTTAGTCATCAAATTGACACCAGATTAGGTGACTGCCACAGAGGGTGAATTTCAAAAAGCAGGACTTGCCGCATGGAGACCAAAAAAAGAAGAGTCAATAATTATTTAGGTTAAAGCTGATGAAGACTTCGACTCTCAGTAGAGATGCTAATATATAGAGAACTTTTTTTAAAAAATTGTTCAATAGACCATTGTTTGTTTCCTTTTTTTCTCTTTACCAAAGTCATCTCTGAGTACAATACCATTCATTACAATGCAACAGTATTACTATAGTTATCCTACTTATATTGATATAGAACGCTTTTTCCCTAAAAATAATCTCACAAGTATAACATATGTGTGTATATACATATATATACATATATATACTTGGATAACTATAAACTATTTAAATTATAAGGTAAAAATAAATGTTTTTATCAGTATTTCTGCTGTTGTCCTTTTTTAGTTAGCTTATATAGATGAGATGCAGATTGTCCAGTTTAAAAAAAAAGAAAGAAAAAAAAGAATACCAAGTTTCACTGCTCATTTACTAAAATGGGTGTGCTCATGACACTTTTAAAATGTTCATTGCCCCAAAAGATGCTGCTGTTGTTTTCACTGCTGGATAAAAATAAATAAATATATTAAAAGCACAAATATAATACAAGTCCACTGAAATATATTTTGCTTCTCAAAATACTCTCAGCTTCCTTGATATATTAAATTTACCTTGCCTGCCACCATCATCTTATTTCAAGCCCTGAAATCTGGGCGGAGATCATGTCATATTAAGAGTCACTCGTGGGAGCTATTGCTGATAAAATGTCCAAGACAATTTATTACATTTGATCCAGCAGCTGTGCTATTTTGGAAACTTCCTCTTAGACACCAAGGAAGATGGGTTTAGGCACAAAATAAAATTTGCCAAATTCTCCAGTGTTGTGTTTCTGACTTCTCATGGAATGAGATTTCATGTTTCAACACACAGATGAACTCTGTCTGTGATCACAAGGCACGTTTTGAAATTCTGCAGTAAAATTCACAGTGTTAGGTACATGGAAACCTACCTTCCATCTCAATTCTGGAACAATCATTTTGAGATTGCTTTGGAGAAGACAACCCAGCCACAATATGGTATACACTCTGCCCACGGCCACAGCAACCTCCTACCTTTTGAAATGGATATAGAAATTTTCAAGCATGGTGGCTTTTGAAATGGACTCATCTTCAAAATATATTTCCCAAACTAAAGAAATATAAAGCACTATAGGAATTTTAAACCAGAAACCTATCAAAGTATTGCCGAGTGCCAATACACAAGTCCTAGCAAAGACTGCTAGGTCAAAGAGAGAGTTCTATAGCACATTCATATAAGTAAGTCCTGCCCCAACCCTTTCCAAGGAAGGAGAGAGAATTTAACAAGAGTCTGCATGTCTGACTGACACGGATTGAATGTGCTGTATTTGGTTCATATAAAGCGAAATGTAGCCAACTAACAATGAATGAAAAGGATAATATTTATTGAGGTCCTGCTGTGAATGTTATGCTATTTTCTCACCACATCCATCTTAGATAAGAGCTATTTGAAAATAATTATGTCCTTTGATATATAAGAAAGCTGAAGGTGAGAAAGGTTTCATGACATTATCTATGCCTTACATTATTGGCACATGCATTTTGCTCAGTTTTCTCAATTCAGCAGGTCATTTCAGAAACAATAACATGTGGTTTGTGCCATTGGACAGGGATCATTTTGACAAGTGGGCCTTTTAGCATTCCCCAAATTACACGTGATTAAACATTCAAATTAGAAAAACAAAGATCATGAACTCAGATCATCTGGTATCATTATCCCATAGCTGAATCTCCCCCCACTTTAGGTATCACTGTCCTGCTAATCGGGAGTCAATCTGGTAGATTGGAGCTTTGGATGATGCCGTGTGCCTTCACACTAATAAGGATTCAAAGCTACCCTGTAGGGGTGAGTGCAAGTACCTCCTGGGGTGTACAAGACTTTCAAATTTATGGAAACAGTGTAACAACAGAAAAATAATCAACCTTTAAACAACATATAAAGCACATCACTCTACATTTCACCAAAGGGAAAAAGCAAATAGTCAACAAGTACAAGACAAAATGCAGGACATCATTAGTCATTAAGGAAATGCAAACCAAAATCACAATAAGCTATCATTTGTTTAAAATGGCTAAGGAAAATATAAAAGGGTCGTGGTGAGAGTGTGGAAAATCGAAACTTTTATCCATTGGTGGTGGGGACTGTGAAACTATGTTGCCTCTGAGCATAACACTTTATGGGTTGTTGGAAATGTTAAATATAAAAATAGCATATGATCAACAAATTTCCCTGCTAGGTATAGAGGTAAGATAATTTAAATCAGGAATGCAAATAGGTATTTATGCACTAAGGTTCACATGACATTAGTCAATAGTCAAGATATAGACCCAGCCTAAATATCCATCAATGGAGAAACAGATAAGCAAATGTTGTGCATATAGATATTAGGATTCTACTCGGCCATGAAGGGAAATGAAGCTCTGAAACTTGCTTTAACAAACATAACACAATCTTGACAACATTGTATTGAGTGAAATAAGCTAGAGCCCAAAGGGCAAATTTATCTGATCCCACTGGTATGAAAAGTTTAGAACAGACACGTTTACAGAGGCCAAAGATTACTATTGGCTACCAGGGTCAAGAAGTAACCAAGATAACCATTACTTAAAAGTCACTGTGTTTCTGTTATGAGTAACAGAAATCTGGAAATATATATTCATGATGTATGTGTAACAAAAACGGATGCAAATAATGCAATGAAATATTCATATAAAATGTTTAAATGATAAGTAGTTCACCAGATCACCTTTGCTTCTTTATAGTTATATTGAAAAATAAGCCAAAGATCTAAATGTGAAGCCTAAAGCCAAAACACTCATAAGGAAAAACACCATAACGGCAATACCTATCATAATTGCCATGAGATATAACTTGTCCTCCACTAAACTGGCTAAGAAAAAAATGAACAAGATATTAGTGAGAACCAGGAGAAATTGAAACCCTCCTCCACTGCTGATAAGATAACAGATACTCATATATATGGTGATAAGACAAAAGTATTGCTACAGAGACACAGAAACATTTATTAAACAAAAATATCAAAACATGAACATATATTCCTCTTTTCCCTCGCACCCTTGTGGTCCCATGATAAAATAGGAAAAAGTATTATTTTCATATACCATTCACTGTCCCCTTTCATCCACCTTTCTCTTGGATGTCCCCCTGGGAGGCAGGGAGACCATTATGTGTTGATCAGTATAGCCAGTTCTTTATTTCTCTCTTATCTCTCCCCACCTTCTGCCTCACCTCAAGGCATTGCTACTCCTTTTACTGTTCCTTTTACTGTGTTGAGAGATCTTATTTGTTCCCGTTTACATTCTCCAGTCTAGCTGGATTTGTAAGGTTGAACTAGGGTCGTGAAATTGGGGTGGAGCATTAAAGAACTAGAGGAATGTTGTGTGCTTCATCAGTGCTATTCTGCACCCTGGTTGACTCAGGGAATGTCCAAATGTCTATAGATGGGCTTTAGTTCTCCACTCAGACCCACATCATTTGCATTGATAGATTTATTTGTTTGAAGTCTTCTGATTCCTAATTCCTGTCAACAACTCATTATCACACCAGTAGGTGGGCTTTTTCCATGTGAGCTTTGCTGCTTCCCTGCTACATGGCCACTTATTTAACTTCAATCCTTTAACAACCCAGACATTATATCATTTGATAGCTGGACACAATCAGCTTTCTTCACCATATTTGCTTATTTTGACTTCAGAGATCATGTATGGACGGTGAGCATCACAAAATGCCAGTTTATTAGAAGAGTATTCTTACATTGAGGGAGTATTTGCTTAGAAACTGAAGGTGTGTCTTCTACCTTATCACTTAACATTTAAATACATATATACATATACATAGACCCATACTTCTATTATTATATATTAATATATTTACCTATGTGCATGTCTGTACTTCAACTTTTATAAATGTCTTTTGCCTCCTAAATCTTTCTTCTATTTCTTTTTACTTTCTTCCTTTCCCACTATCATGTTTGATCTTCCTTCAACTCCACTCAGTACTTTATCTCGGTTACATTGCACTTGATTAAACCCCATCAGGCATTATACAACCACCTCACCATCAGTTTTAGATCTCTTATTGTTCCCTTATCCTTGGGTTTGCTGACTCCCCCCCCCCCCACTTCTCCCATTTCCGGCTCTCCAATGACTCCCCAGGAGCCATTAGCCCCTTTGTTTTGTCCTCTTTGAGACTGGTTATCCTGAATATTCTGTGTGTGTAGACATGAAATTGGTTTATTCTTATGTACTGTAATTAAAAAGAAAAGTTATCAAAATAATCATATTTAAATATAGGACTTGAATCCAGAAATCAAAATACTCTTGATCTTTTTGCTGTGTGAAATCACCATGCATTGCAATATAACATTACTGACAGTCTAAACATTTACAAAATTCTGTCCACACACTTTAAAGGCCAGTGAACAATATTTATTTTAAAATATTGTGGATTGAGAGTTGAGTGTACACAAGCAGAATGATAAATAAAAGTTTAATCATGCTTCTACTTCATGTGTTCTTATAATATTATTCAAAAGTATGTGGAAGCTTGCTGTTTTTCATCATAACAAACTATATATTGTGCATATGCACAGATATACATACATGTCTAGGTATTTATAAAAGTAAAGAGCTCATACATAATCAATCTATGATGTCAGAATTAGTGAAGAAAAGATTAGCATTACCAAGATTTCATTTTCCTTGGATCTAAAATTAACACCAATGAAAGCAGTGGTTAAGAGATGTAACAAGGTACAGGAGTAGATCTGTTGCAAGTGACTTCTTTAAAGTACTAACAAGCAATGAAAACAGTTTGGGAACTATGATGCACATAGCACAAGTCAGGGTAAAGTCAATCACCTCATATACATGTAAAATCCAGACAACAAACATGGGAAATCAAAGAATAATGCATGTATTTGGATTATGTATTAGTGAGAGATATTGAATATACCATGACTTGGCAGAAAAAAATCCCAATCAGTTATGAATCAAGTTCAGCCAGAATTCTCCTTAGAAATGAGTATGACTTTATTTAACATACTTTGGACATACCACAAAAGTTCAGTCGCTGTAGAGAAAAGTCATTTTTGTAAAGTTAAAAAAAAAAGGCGGTCCTCCATGGTATGACTTGACACAGTGGTTGAACCAAAGGCTTCAATATGAAGACCACCATGAGCGTACTGGGCAGTGTGTTCCTCGTTTGTTCTGGGCAATGTGTTCTTCACTATGATCGCTATGAGTTTGAGTTGACTAAACAACACATAATGACAACAACACTATATATTGTATGTATACCTTTGTTAATAGTTTGTGTGTGCTATCAGTTGGAAACAATATTTTACATTAACTTACTTCTGCTGCTCAATAGTCCAACATTACAGTCCCTGAATATGCTATTGTAAGTCATAAAGCCAGAAGGTGAACAGGTTTGTCTCATTCCTTTATAGGTTCTTGATTACTCACATCTACCCTTAAACCTTTACTAAAAGTAATGAGGTACCTGGGATGTTGCCCTTTTAAAAGAAAATTTAGCTGTAGATATTCAGGCATACATTCTTCCATTGCATGGTCCTTTACCTGAGCAATCTGAAATACCACCAGGTCCACCTGAAAGAGGCATATATGGATATATTATTCGCCTCTTTGTGGAACTAATAATTTAATTAGTTATTTCTATAAGTTGAGAAGTATTTCTTTAATAAGGTGAAAGAAAATTTAGTTTCATGCAATTAGTTTGGATTTAATCAAACCAGAGATCTAACTTAAAAGGCGTGAAACACTAAGTGGATGGAAGAACAAGTTAAATAACTCTAAGCAGAATTAAATAGATATGTCTAGATGTAAGGTAAATTACATTTTCTCTTTTTTATTAAAAAATCAATTCCATAATTGAATGAGAAAATTAGAAAAAATGATTATTCTTGGTTAACAAAGACTAAAAGGATATAACAAAATAAAGTATGGAGACATGTATAGAAACTCAAAAATACCAATAATAAAATTGACTTTGGTGATAGCTAAAAGAACTTTAATATAAACAACTTAGTTGATGCCATTGAAATGCATTGTTTTCAATATTAGTGATGAGCAATATTATTACTGGCAGCATGTCATTTTTAGTGGAAATATGTATGTTATTATGAGTCTGAATTGACTTGATTACAGTGTTTTTAGTTGAATTTTTTAAGTAGTATAAGGTATCCTCATACTGTACTTGAGAATGTGCCAAGAAAAAACATACTGTGTACACATAAGTATAAGCCAAGTTTTTCAGCACATTTTTAATACAGTCTTTGTGGTAAAATTAGGAGCCTTGGGGTATTAAGGTTGGCTTATATACAAGTATATACAGTATAAAGAAGCACAGATGCTGAAATATTACTAATTATTATATCTGGGTGATGGAATTAAGTATGAATATTTGGGAAGATCATACCAGTACCATGAACTGCCAAAAAACAAAGAAATCTGTCTTGGAAGAAATATAGCCAGAAGGCTCCTTTATCACATATATTTGGATGGAAAGACCAGTCCCTGGAGTAGGATAACCATGCTTGCCCAGTAAAGTAGCAGAGCAGTGGAAATGAGGAATACCTTCATCAAGATGAATTGATGACGAGCGTACACAGAATTCCGATGGTGATGATGGCACAGAATGGGGCAGTGTTTCCTTCCGTGGTGCTGAGGGTTGAGATTACTTAGAGCCAAGTCACTGGCGCTTCAAAGCACCACCAACAGCATCAACAAGAGCAACCAGCATCATTCGGACTTAAAATCAACTTGCTGGCAATGTGTATTATTATACTATATGCTTGAGCATTTTAACTGTAAAATAGAAGAACACAAGAAAAATCCTAATACTGGTTGTAAATGGGAAATGGAAGCAATACATTTTCAGTGAGGAAAAAATAAGTTCTAATAAAATGCTATGGTAGAGGGGGCTGAGCCCTGGTGGCACAGTGGTTGAGTGCGGGACTGCGGCCCATTGGCTTGGCGGTTCAAATCCAGCAGCAGTTCTCCAGGAGCAAGGCTGGGTAGCTCCCATGACCACAAGAGGGTGGTAATGCCCAAAAAAATGCTATGGTAGAGAATAGAAAAATCATATGCTTGATTGCAATGTCATCTTGAAGATACAGAGAAGTGAACTTAGGTATAAAGATGGGGCATACACAGCACCAAGTATAAATATAAAACGTACGCTGGATAAGGAGAATAATTCTCTATTGTAGATTCCCCTGGCTCATGCTCTCCTTAGGTTTTCACTCATTTATTCAATAAAAAATTGAGTCCAACACTTCACAAACCTTTCTCATGATGTAAAGATTTCATAGGATATTATCATAACAGAGCAAATTAAGAAAAATAAAGTCAATCCATCTGAAACCTCACAGTACTACGGACAACCTAGAGTCAAAGTGTGAGTAAATACCAAGGTAGCAAACATGGACGTATTTGCTCTTCCTAATTTCCTCAGTTGGAAGGAAAAATGTGAGTTTATCGGTGAAGAAAGAAAAACCTCAGAGGAACAGGAAATAATTATGAAAAGATTTGAGATGAGAAAGGACACTTTTTATAAATAATAAGGAATTCACTATGCGTTTTAAATACAATTTGAGGAAATGAGGCTAGATAAGATAGTTTGGGTTGGATTATTAAGGTAATGAGGCTAGATAAGATAGTTTGAGTTGGATTACTAAGGTAAGGAAATCATAAAGTAGGAAAACAGTGGAAAATGAGATAAATTAACAAAGTGGCTGCAACAGTGGTTTTAAACATGGCCATTATAGTGAGGATGGCAGGAGACTGGGCAGAGCTTTCTCCTGAAGTGCACTGGAATATCAGTCAGAATCATAAATGGCCTCTGCTGCTTTTACCCTAGCCCCAATCCAAGGTCTTCCCCTGTTTCCTTTCCAATAATAAAATTCAGTATTAACCATCATCTTAGAAGATATAAAAATCTAATAATAATAACAGTAGAATTTATTTCATTTGTTTAAATTGTATTCTCCCAGACCAATTTCAGAAGGCATTTACTTGACTGAAAAAATAGAAAATAAAAATGTAGAACTCTAAAAATTATCTTAATCCCTAGGAGAATTACAATATCAATATCCATTGCACTCTGCTTGCATTTCTTTATTTTTTCCAGGTCACGAGGAATTGAAGTTCCTAATAATATGTTAGTTTACCATTCTTGCTTTTAGACACTGAGCTAGACACCTTGGCAGAATAAAGAAATACCATGTTTGAGGTGTCTGGCAACCCTACAGATGGTCCAGGTAGCTGCAAATAGTGTTAGAACATCAAAATTACCGGGCTACATAAAGTGCTCAGTCCTACAAAAGCAGAACCTCTCAAACTCAGCTAGGGTTACTTTGGTAAAAGTCAAAGCAATATGGAGGAAGTTGTAAAAAGATGATGCAGACAAGGGAAGACTTTGGGCAGAGTGTTTGAGTTAAAGACAAGAGAGTGTGTTGTTGATGTGCAACAGGACAAAACGTTGCCCCTACCTATGTCATCATCACATAATTGCTAAGGTTTAGTCCATTGTTATAGTCACTGTACCAGTTCATCTCCTGGATGGGCTTCCTGCTTTTTACTGCCTTTCTACTTTATTAGAAACGCTATTGGCTATGTATTGGATTGATAACCACAAAGTCATCACTTTGAAATCATCAGCTGCTCCAAAGCAGAAAGACAAGGCTTGCTGCTTCCACAAAGGGTTACATCTCAGCAACCCACCAGGGAAGCTCTGCCCTATCCTACAGTTGTACTGTGAGGTGGAGTAGATTCAATGGCAAAGAGTTTGATTGGGGTTTGGCTTCCACCAAAAAAAGTTGTCCTTTTGCAGGGGCTGCTCTCTCTTGATCACATGTTCAAGGTATGTGAGACAAAGTCTGGTCATTTTTATTTCCTTCTAAGGAGGCTTCTAGGATGTACGTCTTCCAAGACCAAATTGATTGTTCTTTTGGCAGACCATAGTAGGCTTTCAATATTCCTCAGCAGTACTGTAAATTAGATGCGTTGATTCTTCTGAGGTCTTTTTTATTCAATATCCAACTGCCACAAGCATATGAGGCTACTAAAAATGCTATGACTGAGATGATGGCTTGATTCCATATATCCTTAGATAGATGCATGGGTCTATATCTAGGCTTAATGCTTGTGACTAGGACAGTAGGAGAATACACACACATACACACATAGGTATGCTTAATAGAAGATATTTGAGCATAAGTAGGTATCAGTAGCTGAATCTAGGGAATAATCATGGAGGGGGGAACCAGGGTCAATTGGAATAACATAGTCCTCCTCAAACCTTGGGTAGGTTACTAGGGACTTTGATGACTAGTGATTGGCATTAAAATCTTATGAGCAACTATTTAAGGAGCAACCATTGATCACTCTCTGCCTGAAAGAAAAAAGAGTATTGAAACTAGAAGGCACAGGGACATAGTTCAATGAATTAACAAATCACCTTAACATCGTCTCCACAATGCTGAGATCATAAGAAACAGATTGAAAGGATTTGAAAGGGCCTACATTGGAATAAATGTGGAATAAACCTCAAAATCATAAACAGGACCAATATAACTGATCATAAAGAGATGGGTGGAACACCTGTGACTATCTTTCCTTTCAAGTTTGAAACTGAAGTCACCCGCCCCCCTAAATTTGAAGTCCAAGAGGAGGGGGAAATAACATTACAGGGGTGTGCATATCTAAGAATAATTAGCCATTCATGATTAAAAGGGCAGCTATTAAGACCAATGTTCAAAAAGTTAAGTAAAATAGGAAGGAGGCACTTACTACAAGGATATAGATATAACCTTCTCCCTGGGGGAAGGACAACAGAAAAGTGGCTTAAGGGAAATATAAGACAGTGTAAAATGAGACAACATAATAATAATCTATAAATTATCAAGGTTTCATGAGGGAGGACATAGGGGGGAGAGGGAATAAAATGAAGAGCTAATACCAAGGGCTCAAGTAGAAAGCAAATGTTTTGAGAATGATGATGACAACAAGTGTACAAATGTGCTTGACACAATGAATGGATGTATGAATTGTGATAAGACTTGCACGAGTCCCCAATAAAATAATCTTTTCTAAAAGAAGAAAAAGAAGAAATGGATAATAACCACATAGAATGTGGGATAGGTGATGTTACACTGAGGGGATTGGAATAAATAAGATGAAACAAAATGTGTGCACCACATTGTTGAATGTAAATTGGCAACTTGCTCTGTACACCAAATTCAGAATAAAGAGATTTATAACATAAAACTTAAAGAAAACCTCAAAGATTATTTCAAAGAAACATGATTCAAATTCTTCCTGGATGCAAAAATTGTCATTTTGTCATGGAGCAAGTAAATAAAAGCTGGATTCTTTAGGGAAAACTGAGAGAGCTGGAGATGGAGGGTACCTTGAGTAACAAATCCACACATTTTTGATATGTTTGCTTAATAAAGGTTTCTATGATTTTGCACTAGCTTCAGTAAAAAATAGAGCGTCTTAAACTAATGTTTAGAGTACAGATATTGCCCGAGGCAATAACTATACTATCTCTATTAGGAACAGGAATCATATTATTTTATAATGGCTAAACCTAAGAATAACTTAAAATGGCCAACAATAATGATAAAATAAATAATTGCACAACCATAAAGAGCAGTATTACCTATATCCTAGTCTATATCTCTGTATTATTTTTGTGCTGTAATAAATGTTTATGGTGCATTAACAGTAATTTTGAAAGCTATATATAATTTGAATTTTCTACATTATTGTATCTATAATGTGCATTTTTATAAAATATAGAAATAAATATGTATTATCCCTGGTCATAAAGGGCTAACAGACATAAAGGGAGGACATGAAACAATTAACTTTAATTGAAAAAAATCTATTAGGAGAAAAAGTTTCTAATATTAATAGCAAAATGGGTTAAACATACAAATCAAATTTTCTGAATTTCTGTTGACTTTAGGATAGCATATTTGTTTGGGGACCAAAGTACAAGAAATGTTTGTGTGGCTTCTAGAATTTTCCAAACATTGAGTTTGTCATTATTGAATTATGTGCCATAATTACTTCAAGAAATGTACCTTCACTTATTTCACCTGGAGCAACAGCAAGGAAGCTGTTGCAAATCTGAGGAAATGAAGAGTGTGGCTTATTTTTCAGGAACAATTGGGAAAATTGACTCTTTCATCATGAGATCAGCAGAACTAGATTGGGCTTAACTACCCACATACTAAATATTTTGTTCAAAGACTATATAGAACAATTTTGGTCAAAAGTGGCAGGGAGATGAGGGCAGGGGTAAGGGATGCAGAACAACCTTTCAGGTTTTTATGAACTCCAACCACCTAAGCATGTTATACTCATGGAGGTTGTGTTAACCCCTAAAAGAATTGCTCTGAAATGGCCCTTAACCTTTGGAACAAAAATAATCCCTGTAGTTTCTTTAAAACTAAAATTTAGGTTAACAAAGAAAAGTGACAATTGTTGTGCAATGTAAAGTATGCAATTGAACTGTTATAGATAGGCTTATTGTGCCCGCATGACCAAGAAGAAAGGTCACTTTGTTGGGACAACATGGCCAAAGTAAGACCAAATGAAGGGTGGAGATATAAATGACTCAGCGATCCCCCGCCCTTGCTCTCTCTTGCTCTTGGATTTTTGAACCAACTGACTACCTTGTTTGTCCTGTACCTCGATCCACAAGCTACACTACCCATGGGACACCTAATCCGTGGACTGTCTTGGTGTGAGTTGAGGTTCCTTTAAAGCCTGCTTTGCCACGCTGCTGGTATATACATCTCTTGAGGTGGGGGCTCTTGGACTCTGTCATCTGGCTGACTGTTGGTGACCTGCTTTGCTGTTTGCTGTTGTGGCCAAATAGCCTAAATTTCTCTACAGAGGACTACTGGGCGGCCCCTAGGAAGGACTGCCAGTCTACTAGCTGTCTCAATCAAGTGAGTTGCACCGAGCCATTTGTACTGCTTTATAGATCAGCTAACTGTTTACTTGTTATGTTATATATCCTTCTAGCTATATAAATATATAAAGAGAATTACTGGTGTGCTGGTTTTGTTTCTCTAGAGAACCCTGTCTAACACATAAACTTTCAGCTATTAAAAATAATAACAGCTTATTGCCATATGACTAACATAAAATATACTTCAATGACTTAAAAATAGTTGTGCAATCATCACCACCATCAATTTAGAACATATTTTTATTCTTGTACTCATTATTAATAGATCCCCATTTCCCATCAACTTCCTCTACCATATCTCTAATGATTAATCCAGTTATTGAATCTGTAGATTTAAGAAAAAATATACCCCCAAATGCCAACAACTATAAAAAAAGAAAACTGAGAAAATTTATAAATTTTCAAAGGGGCATGGGGGAGGAAAGATGGGTGGGGCCAAAGGAGGGGGAACAAGGAGCTGATGCCAGGGGTTCAAATAGACTGAAAATGTTTTGAAAAAGATGACAAGAATGGGCCTCCCACTCCCACTAGAGGGCAGTGATGTCCCCCAAAACAAAACAAAAAAAGAAAAAGATGATGATAACATATCCAAAGATGTGTTTGACAAAATGAATAGATATATGGATTGTGATAAGAGCTGTAAGAGCGCCCCCCCCAAATAAAAATTTTTTAAAAGGAAAATAAATATTTTTCAAATTAAAAATCAAATTCAATTGAAAGAAAACAGAAAATCATAAAACAGAAAAAAATTAAAGTGAATGACAAGGGGAACAAAAGACAAGTTGCTAAATTTTAACCAAACCATGTCAGAGGTAGTCCATTTTCCAATGTGCTCTCCCTGTTAGCAAGACTATTCCTATCGCTCGTCAATGGTCAGAGGGATCTCTCCAGAGGTTTAATCCACACAAGAACCCTGAAAATGAATTTGAGACTTTCACTGTCATTCATAGGCTTTCAGCAGAACTTTTTGAAGTGGTATAAATTTTACTGTGCATATTCTCAACAACGATAACAAAGTAAAAAAAATTTTTTTAATGAAATGCACCTTCAAAATGATGTTTCCCTTCCATCAACTTGACTTAAAATATTGATTTCTTTTTCCTTTAAAAAAGAAAAAATCTCTTTATGAAATTTTTATTATCCATTTTCATGTGCCAGGCATTAGACAAGATCCACAGATAAATTGATAATAAGAAGTACAAAAGGAGCTCCCAGGAAGAAGAGATCACATTTCTGAAAAATGGGCCAGGAGCATATATAATCGATCCAGACTTCTGGTGATCTGGCCAATGTCAACTTTTCTGGGGAACACATACTGCCACCAAGTCAAGTCTCATGCCCAGTGACCTGAAAGGACAGGGTGAAATTTCCCTGTAGGCTTCTGAGGCTGTAACTCTTATGTGGGTACAGAAAACCTTGTCTTTCTCTAACAGAAGCTGGAGGCTTCAGAGTGCTGACATTGCAGTTGGCAGTCTAGTCCCCAAGCACTGTGCCACCTATGGCTTCTTCCAGAAAAACATGGAGTTCAGAATAGTGCAGAGTTCATTTAACTAGTAGCCTGGGCTGCAGTGAAAACACAGCGGTTCAGGTTAGCAGCGCCATGAGCAACCCCCGCCTTCATCACCAATCATCATCTCAAGTAGGATGGGGTGAAGAGGCAAATAAGAATAGCTCCAGATGCGTGTTGTCAAACATTTTTAACCCCATATCTTTCATGTGGCATAGGTGAGACTGATTCGAGAGGACAGACAGAGCCAAATCTCAGGAATAACTATCATTAAGCAGAGTTTCTCAACATAGAGTGTGAAAGTTACGGGATACCTGCAAATTCACTATATTGAATCTGGCAGTTGCCAGGGACACCTGGAAAATCCTGAAAATCTTTACTTTTTGTGATGGGAACCAACCACCTACTATAGTCAAGGACTACTCTCTCCAGTGCCAATCAGCCACTTTACCACAAGAGCAGCTTCCCAGTTTTTTGGCATTTGAGAGCCTCAGCTCATGGTCATAGACAGAATGGGAGAGGCAACTGTTACCTTGAACTGTGGAAGAATCCCCTCCTATTACACTTAAGCTAGGTTAATATTAAGGTCCCCTGCTAATGGATACTAGCACATTAATGCTTCATAAAGGGGGAGATGCTGGGAACCAAAGAAGAGGAAATGATTGCTTAACTCCAGTCTCTCTTGGATCTTCAGAAGTGTGCCTAATTACTAAGAAGGCACTTTATATTAATGAGATTGGAGTTGCTGTGAAAAAGAAGTGACTTGATAACAGCGAGTTTGGGAATAAGAGCAAACAATAAAAAAGGAAAGCAAAGAGGTGGATCAAGAGGCAGAAGTCCAGGAAGCCTTACCTAAGAGAAAGAAAATATTCTACTAGAAGATGCAGAACATAGGAAGAAAGAAAAGAAAGAAGGGAAAAGCAATGGAGCTATAATCACCAACTACCATAGGTAATGGGAAGTTTTACAGTGCAGTTTTTTGTTTGATTCCCATTGCTTTCTTTTGCCTCTGTACCATGAAAGGTCAGGGTTATTTAAAAACTCCCTGCTCCACAATTGTTACATTAATTGTGGGATCCCGGAGGGCCTCTCTTTAGAGAATTTATTCTAAAGGGGCTATGCATATCTTCTAAAAGTGGGATGCAGCTCTCTGAGAGTAGCATTCTCAGGGATTGATAAGGGTTAGCTTCGTAAGGGTTGATTGCTTGTAAAGCCAACCCTCGTGCAAGTGCAAAATTTAAGGTAACCAAGAATGTATACCTTTCAGAAACTCGATATAAAATAGCAGCAAGTTTAGATACCGATATTTCAAATTGTATTAAATCATTTCTTGTTTTCCTAAAAAGATTATACCAAATGCAATTTGATTTTTTAAATGCCTACTAGGAAGATAAATGATATCATCAAATTGCAAACATAACCAGCTCTAGAGTTATTCCTGATAGATAACTCAAGACACTAATTTACAACTTTAAATAAAAGCTTTTATATTGCTAAATGAAAACTGAATAATCAGTGCTATGTCTAAAATTAAATATATCTCTAACAGAGACCCTTAGGAACAGAAACTGTATAAGAAAGAAGAGTTAGACAGAAGATATATATATATATTTTTAATTTCATGTTGCTTTGATTTTCTCTTTTATTCTTTTATCAATGTGTTCTTTTCCATAGATTTCCTTTTGTATATCCCCTCTCTTGCACACACACACACACACACACACACACATGCTAATTCACACTTATACTCCCTCTGTCTTCTTCAAATTTGTGGAAGCCTATACATAGGAGCTATCTATGAAGACACTGAGGAGAAGGAAGAATTATTATTATCTGACTGGGGCTCACCTCCTTTGGATAAGTAACTCCCAAGCAACTTGTCACTTGCACTGTGGTTAAATATAGCTTGCATATGGTTCAAAACATCTGTGATTTTACATTCATGCATAAATTATTTTGTACAGTGGAGTTATTGCAGAAAGCACCCTCCAATCACCATGGTTACCATCCTTCCTGTAGAGCTCTCTATTCACATTTACTGTTAGTACAATCACAGTGCGAGTGGCGGGGGGGGGGGGTGGCGATTTAGACATACAATTGCATAAACCAACACGATGAAGTTTGGAGGTGCTGCAATTAGCAGGAACTTAGCGGTTACAAAGGAGCGACTGCCTTTCAGAAAAGCTTTAAGTTTGAGGTGTAGAACGTTTGTGAATTACATAGCAGTATGTTGGATAAAAGAGGATCAAAGGTCTTTATTGTTGCTGTTGTAACAATATCGTTGCTATTGTCAGGTGCTATCCAGTTCAATCTAATTCATTGTTGGTCGCTATCCTCTAATTGGTCTAGCACATAGTATGGACAGATACAGTTCAACGTCACTCTGCCTGTCCTCCACCAGCCTCATCGTTGTTCTGTTTGAGCCACTGTCACAGCCACTGGGTCAATCCATCTCATCAAAGTCTTCCACTTTTGAGCTGCCCTTTTAACGTACCAAGCAAGCAAGTCTTCTCTAGGAACTTGTATCTTCTGAGAACATGTTCGATGTATGGGACATAAAGTTTTGCCATCTCCTTTCTAAGATTCTTCTGGCTATACTTTTTTCCAAATCAAATCTGTTTGTTCTTTTAGAAGACCATGATACTTTCAATATTCTTACGCAGCACCAAATTTCAAGGGTGTTAATTCTTCCCCAATTTTCCTTTCTCGATGTCCAACTGTCATGTGCATATTGAAAGTATCATGGCTAATGCCAAGGAGTCAGGTGCAACCTTATGTTCATAGTAAAATTTTTGCCTTTTAACACTTTAAAAAGGTCTCATGCAGCAGATTTCCTATTTGTTGTTTATATAAATGTTCCTGATTATGTTTAAGATAGCAATTCAAAAGAATGCTTCAAAGATGAGGAAAAACTCCCCAGTTCACTTGTAAATTTCAATATCTAAAGTAGTGTGCATATACCCATGCTATCACCTTGGAATATTTGTGTGCAAATTTGCCTGTCAGTTTTACACACTGAAATGTCTCAATGCATGGAAGTTTTATATTACCCTCTGAGTTAAGTGTTATGACTGAGGAATAGTTTTCTTGTGTGTGTATGTCCTTTTTTAAACAAGAAATCATTATGGAGTGACTGGTTTAACTGTTCTCTATTCTGTTGGAAGGAATGGAACCCTACTGGGCTTAGACAGCAAGACTAAGGAGAGACCCTTAAATCTCATACTGAGAACAATTAGGAAAATTTAGATCGAGCTTAATTATTTTAATACATCATGCATACTCCTGGACAGCATCCCTTCCAACCTGAGCATTTCTTATCCAATCACTATTAGTGCCCAAGGAGGGGAATTGAGGCAAAAATGTCAGGATGCCACATCAAAGCAAGTAACTACATATCTTGATCAATTTCAGAGATAGACAAGACATGTGAAAATTGGAATTGACTATGAGTCAGATATGACTGTACTAAAACTATGTTCATGCAATCCTATTAAGAGATAGCATAGAAGACTATGCTGCACTAAAGACAAAAGCAAGATTCCAGGAATTTCATTGGAGTACCAATTAAAATGTTTCAACAAACTGCTGAAAAATTGGAAGCCCTCTTTTATCTATGGCAAGAAATTTGGAATACAGTTAATTGGCCAACTGACTGCAAGAGGTTCACATATGTACTCCTTCCAAAGAAAAGTCACCCAATAGAATGAAGAAATTATGTAAAGATATCATTGGTATCACACGCAAGCAAAATTTTTCTGAATATCATTCAATAATGCTTGCAGCAGTACTTGGTAGGATGCTGCTGGAAATTCTGGCCTGATTAAGAAGAGGACTTACAATAAAGATTAGAAGAAAGCAGAGAATCCCAGAAATATGTTCACTTGAATACGTGCATCACAGAAAACTTGGATAGAGTTGAGAAGAATGGAAATTCCAGATCACTTGATTGTGCTCATATGGATGCTGTAAATGGCAGATATTCAGACAGAACAAGGTAATACTGCATGGTTTAAGAACAGGAAAGATGAACATATGTCATGGTTATATCCTCTCATCATATTTATTCAGTGTCAGCTGAGTAAGTAATCAGAGAAGCTAGACTTTATTAAGAATAATGTGACCTCATGAATGTATGAAAGCTTATTAACAACTTACTAAATGCAGATGACACCACCTTGCTTTATGAATGTGAAGCGAACTCGAAGCACTTGCTGATGAAGATCAATAACTGCAACCTTCAATATGAATTTTTAGTCAATACAAAGAAATAAAACCCTCACAATTGGGCCAATAAGTAACATCTTGATGAATGAAGAAAATGTTGAAGTCCTTAAGCAGTTCCTTTTACTTGGATCCACAATCAGTGTTCATGGAAGGAACAGTTAATAGATCAGAAGATACAATACATTTAAATTAATTAAAAGAAAGAACTATTTACATATAAACAAACGGAGAAATTCTAGATCAGGTGAGCAACAACATAACCTGAATCAGTCAAACAAAATCACAATCCCTCAATTAATTCCAAGACTTAAGCTAGTTTATAAATTCACAACCCCTTGAATGAAAGAGAAGCTGGTTCCTTTCTAGAAAGGACTCTAGTAATCCATCGAAAGTGTGAATTGATAGTCTTTCTGTCAGGCTTCCTTGAAGTGATCTGCAGTCTTTCACAAGAATGACTGGGCATTGGGTAAAAGGAATAATGACACTTTTCAGGAATTACTGGAATTTCTGCCTCTGAATTGGCACTAATTTCAGGAGACTCAAGAGGACCACTTGAGGAGACTTGGCACTGAATTGGCACTAATTTCAGGAGACTCAAGAGGACCACTTCAGGAGACTTGGAGGACCACTGGTAAAATGGGAGCCTAGGGAGACCAAGTTATCAATGGAGTTGTAGCTCAGTGTCATCTCACATTGGGTCACAGTGAGTCCCCAAACCCACCCTGTAGTAATTTCTCCAGTTTCAGAATGCGTTATAGGAATACACATATGGAGAAATTGAAGAGTCCCCATATTGATTCCCCAGAATGTGGAATAGGGTTATTATGGTGAGGGCGAGGGGTGGGGTGGGGGGGGGGGAAACAAGTAGAAGTCATCAGGAATGCCTCTGCCTAAGAAAATAGTAAACCAAAAACCATACCACATGTAGAAATTAGTGCCACCGTCAAAGACTTGAATGATTCAGGGGTAGTGATTCCAACCATATCCCTATTTAACTCACTTATTTAATATATACAAAAATTAAATGGATCTTGTCCAAGGATAGTAAATTATTATAACCTTAAACAGGTAGTGATTCCGATTGCAGTTGCTGTTCCATATGTGGTTTTGTTGCTCGAAAAAATTAATAGGTCTCCTGATTTCTGGTGTGAGCTAATGATCTGGCTATTGCCTTTCCCTCAATTACAGTTTTAAAGTATCATAAGAAGCAGTTGCCTTCAGCTGGCAATGACAACAATATACTTTTATTAAATAAATATAGCAGGAATAAAAATCGTATTAGAAGGGGAAAAGTAATAACTGATTATAAAGTAATAGAGCTTTAAAGTAGAACTTTAAAAAATAAATAACAATAATAGAAATATAATACAATGAAAACTATATACAAATGTATATGAATTACAAATGGTTGTAAACGTATCAACTTGTCTTTTTAGTCTCTCTTCCTATCAATATCTACACATATATATCATTTTATATGTAAACTGACACATGTAGATATGAATCATATCCTTATTTATATGTACATGTATGCATCTATTGCATTTATACACATGCATGAGCTAGAATAAATAAAAAATATTGTCACTAGGGTTCTAGTTCATATATAAATAGTTTTCTTCCAAGCAATATGTTTAAACATATCTCTGTGATCAGTGGATGGCTTTACAAAAGTTCTCTCAGTGAAAACACTTATCTTAATCTTGTTAGGGTGTCTTCAAAATATCATATCAAATCAAAACAATGATTTTCAAGGGAATCCACTGGGACCAATAAATCCAGAGCAGAGAGGTGGGTTCAGAAGTTTATGGCTTTGGTTCTTTGGAATTCCAAAAGCATCAAAGGATAACAACAATTTCACATGTTAATACTTTCATAGATTCAAAGTTAAACTTCATAATAATACAGAACAAATAAAACTATTTAATATGAACTATATATGAATAAACATATTTGAATAAAACTGGGAGAATTTTCCCTTACTTAATTGAAAGCAGTAATTCACAGATTCAGAATGAGAAAGTCATTCCACCCAGAATAACACATGTATTTACATTATAGTGAAATTGCAGATGATCAAAGCAAACAGATGATTTTAAAAGGATCCAAAGATTAAAAACATTATTTTCCGAGTAATAATTATTAGATTGACAACTAAATGTTCAGCAACCATAAAAATTACATAAACATGGAATAATATTCTTAGTATCCTGAATGGGACAAGTTAGGGTAGTATGCCCTACAAAATTTTCCTTTGAAGAAAAATAGAAAAACGCTTTTCCTTTGTTACAGATTACCACTAAAGAAAATTCTAAAAACAGAATGGAAATTTTTACATGTACCATTTGCTGTTGTAATCACAATGCAAAAAAATATATAGTTTTCATTAGTTCTTATTTAATATATAAAATATTCCATATTTCAGTCATCAAGTAGACTTGTACAATTGCTACTTTAAGCAGTTTCCAACCATTCTTTTTCTACATGGAACCTTCCTTTTTACCTGACAGCCATCACTCTATATACTATGATTTAATGAACTCATTAGTTATAATAAAGCCTGGAGTAAAATAAACTTGTTTTATAAATATCCATATCATTGGAATAATGACATTAAGACAAAATAAAATTTTGTGAACTTTTTGTTTTGTTCTGTTTCTTGAGGGGCAACACTGCCCTTTGGTGGTCATGGGAGCTACCCAGCACTGCTTATGAAAGGCGCCGCTGGGTTTGAACCGCCAAGCCCACGAGCTGCAGTCCCACACTCAACCACTTACGCCACCAGGGCTCAGCCCCAATTTTGTGAACTTGTATGTGTATGTGTGTGCTAATTAGAAGTACAGCTAAATAACCAAACTACAGAATATTCATACTGAATATTCATAATGAATACTACTTAACAACTGTTATTTTACAATATCATTATTAATATTTACTACATACAATGTTGTAGTTCATAATTTGCTCATAGTAGTCTCAGATATTCAATTTAATGGTTTGCTGTTCAAATATCTGCCATGTAGCTTCAATTTTCTAAAGTGAATCAGATCTTTCAAATACTGGGAAAGATAATTCATAATGCTTGTGCTTTGCTTAAATAGATAGGCAGATTCAGAAAGCCGTGAAATGTTCTGCAAACCATATGAAGAAGAAAAAAAATAAAGAAAAAGACCATAATCTAGATGACCTAGTTTCTTTTACAAATTATTAGTTTAACATAGAAAATGTCAAAGTCATCCAACTCTTCTTCACTGGAATAGATATTATGAATTATGCATAGGTGTGTATGCATATAAACATAATAAAACTTATTTTTAAGGCCAAGATGGTGAGCAGGTAGGTAGCTCACACTCAGAATTTCATGGACATTGGTGAGTGGGGAGATTTGGGGGCCAAATAGTGGTTTCAAGACTGTCAGTCAATTCTTGTGACAGTTCAGAGAATTTCTCCGAACCAAAGGCTGACTTCAACCCTATTTTCTACACCACCTGCAGATTCCCAAAGAACCTAGACCTGCCAGTCACCCTTTTACCAGTGCTCCAGGCTCACACATGTTTAGCAGCACCCCAGGCCCACCATCCCTGTAGTAGAGGTTAGTGCACCCTTCACAGTACTCCAGACGCACCAGACATCTGGCAGCTGCTCATGCTCCCACATCAGCACCCCAGACCTGCCAGTCCCCAGAGATTCTCAACCCTGCAGCAGCACCTTCAGCCCGCCAGTTGCTCAAAAGGAGCTCATGCAGCTGCAGTATGGGGACCCAAGCACAAGGGGCCCACTCATTGCCAATTGAGAGTGCAGCATTCTCCCTTCTACCTTTTCCCTGCATAACATTCCCTGCTCTCTGTGCTCCAAGCAGTGGAGCTTCACACTAACAGAAGTAGCTGGACCTTTCTTCCCATCTACTCTCCTGTCCAAAGTGACCCTCACCAGGAACAGACCCCTGAACCATCACCCCATCCCAACCCACAGACTACATCCCCTGTACCTGGGCCAACCCTTTCCTTTACAACTGTGCTACACACAGCTGTAACAAGCACATATGGAGGACTGAGCGTGGCTGGAGTACAATGCATTGGCTAAGGTGAGAAAGAACCCCAGGGGACAAAGGTGAAACACAACCCCTCAAGACTGTTGGCTCTAGGCAGCCTATAGAAGTATCAATACCAACCTCCAAAAGAGAGACCTCAGGGCTCTGTGACTCCCAGGAAAATGGTACCTATTTCCAATAAATTGATAAGAAAGCAACAAAATGCTTGCTCCCACAACTTCAACAAGAAAAGAGATACAAAATCGGATGATGTCAGAGGATGACCTAGACCAAAGGGCAGTCATAGAAAAGGCAGGTATGGACCTCCCACAGAAGGAAATCTTCAGAATGCTTCTTAGAGTCATGCAATATATGAATAAGGAAATATAGAAAAAGAATGAAATGATAGAGAAGATAAAGACCATGCACCAAAGGGGAAATACAAGAACTAAGGGATGAAATAATAAAAAACCATAGTAAGTTTATGGGTATTGCCAACTGACTAGAGGAGGGAGAGAACCATACCACTGACCTATGGAACAGATAGGTAGACATTAACAAATGTGTAAAGAACTCAAATAAGTTCATCAGAGAAACTGAAGAAAATCTCAGAGCTAAATCTGATGCTGTGAAGAGGAACAAAATCAGAATAATTGGATTACCAGAGTGGGGGGAAAAGTCAATTGCAAAAATAGCAATGGAATTCTTGGAGGAAAACTTCCCCAGCTTAATGAATTAAAACCAGACAATCATTCAGGAGAATGAAAGAACACCAACTAGACTGAATCCCAAGAAGACATCACCAAGAAATATAATAGTTCAACATTTCAACTTTGAGAAACAGAAGAAAATCATGGGAGCAGCTAGGGAGAAATAGCCTGTCACTTATAAAGGTAACCAGGTAAGAATGTGCTCAGACCTATTAGCAGACACTATGAAAAAGAGAAGAGAGTGAAGCAACATATCCCAAAAAGTGAAGGAAAATAATGCACAACCAAGAAAACTCTATCCAGACAAATTATCTATGAAGGTTGATGGAGAATTGACAAGGAAAAAAATCGATGAATATTTTAAAATAAACCCAGCACCACAAATGATCCTTGCCTACCCAATACGGGCAAAAGAACAACACTCATCAAGTACAAATGAGAGACCGTCATATAGAAAAATCCACCCAGACATGAAGGGAAAACAGCCCCCAAGACAACATTAGCTCAATGGTGAAAAGAAGGTAAGAATGAAACACACACACATCACATAAGAAATAGAGATAGGAAAACACCTAACACAAGAGGTATAAAAAGACATCACAGAGTCCACAAATAACCCTGGATATCAATGGACTGAACTCAGACCTTCAAAAGCAGAGACTAGCAGACTGGTAAAGATAACACAACCCATCGATCTCTAGTATACAGGAGACACATGTCAAGATTACAGACAAAAATAGGCTGTGAATCAAAGACTGGAGAAAAAATACCAAGAAAATTGCAATTGAAAAAAAAAGCTGGGGTTGCAATCATAATATCTAATAAAATTGATCTCAAAGTGCAAAACACAGCAAAAGAAAAGGAGGGATACTATAAAGCTCCAGGGAACAGTAGAGTAAGAACCAGTGAACATATTAAGCATACACTCACCAAATAAGAGACCAGTGGAATTTGTCAACCAAAGTATCCAAATGATGTAAAAGGAAATCACATCCTCAACAATTATAGTAGGTAACTTCAATACATTGTTCTCTGATAAAGATAGATCACAGAGAAAGAAGCTCTATAAGGAGGCTACAGATCTAAACACTGATATAACCTGATAGAGAGTTCTCAACTCAAATGCAAATACATTAACATTTTTCAAACCCACATAGGACATATTTGAAGATAGAACACATGCTCAGATACAAGTTGAATCTGCATAAATTAAAGCACATTGAGATTACACATATCTCTCTCTATGAGCATTGTGCCATAAGGCTGGAAATCAACAAAAAGGATGAGGAAGAAAACAATGGCAAACAATTGAAGGCTGACTAACTCTCTATTGCAAGAGTTTTGAGTACTGGCACAGGTCAGAGTTGAAATTAGAAAATTTCTGGAAACCAACAAGGATAAGAATATGATGTATGAAAATAAGGGACACAGCAAAAGCAGTCATCAGGGAAAGTATCATAGCAATACATGCACTCATGAAAAAGGAAGAAAGACTTATGATAGATATGCTGTCACAAAATTTACACCAATTAGAGCAGAGTCAATAGGACAGTCCTAATAAGAGCAAAAGAAAAGAAATAATAAAAATCAGGTCTGAGATTCAGGAGCAGGAAAATTAAAAAAAGAAAAAGAAAAAAATGCTGCTAAAAGTTGGTTCTTTGAAAGAATAAAGAGAATTGATAGACTGCAGACAATCGTAACCAAGGAAAGGAAGACAACCTAACCAAAGAAGAAAAGAAACAAATTTCAGTATCAAGGATAAGAGGAAAAAATAGGGGATATTTCAACAGACCCTAAAGAAATCAAAAGGATAATTACACATGAAGGATTATACTCCTATGAATTAAACAACTTGGAAGACATGGACAAATGTCTTGGAAAAACAATCTCTCTCTAGACTATCCCCAATGAATGTCAAGAATCTCAACAGACCCATAGTAATAGATAAGGTTGTCAAGGAATTACCAAAAAAAAAAAATCTTCCAGACCCGACTTCACAGGAGAATTCTACTAAGCACTCAGGGCAGAACTGATACAGATTCCACAAAAACCGATTCTATGCTCTTCCAGAACATAGAAAAAGATGGAAAACTTCCAAACTCTTTCTATGAAACTAGATCAACTCTGATACCTAACCAGGTGAATATCCCACAAGAAGCAAGAACCAGAGACCAACCTTCCTAAGAAATATCGATGGAACAATCTTTAAGAAAACACAGGCCAAAAAGAAAAAAGAAAGAAAATACTGGCCAGCAAAAAATAAAATGATATAGAACAAATAATTTACCATGACCAAGTGGGGTTCATACCAGGTATGCAGGGATGGTTCAACATATGAAAGACCATTAGTATTATTCACCACATTGAAATGAAAAATTGTAAGAGCCACACAATAGTATCAATAGATGCAGAAAAAGCATTCAACAACATTGAACACCAATTCCTGTTTAAGATACTCAAGAAGATAGGAGTGGAAGGAAAAATCCTCATATTATACAAGCTATATGTGAAAAAGCAACAGCCAAAGTGGTAATCAATTTAAAAAGACAAAAACAATCTTTCTGAAAAAGTGAACCCAGCAAGGAAGTCCCATGTCTCCACTCCTATTTAACATTGTACTAGAGATTCTAGCTAACAGTATAAGAAAAGGAAACACATCAAAGGTATTTGCCTGGATAATAAAGAGGTAAAGCACATTATGTGCAGATGATATGGTTTTATATATAGAAATCCAAAAAGCTCCACAAGAGGAGTGCTAGAATTGATGGAGGAAAATGATTGAGTGGTAGGATATATGACCAACAGAAGTCTATTGGATTGCTATATACATTGGACAAAAACCATGGAGGAGGAGATAAAAAAATGCAGTACCCATCACAATAGGTAAGCAAAAATTGAAATATCCAGCAATTGACCTGACTAAAAAAAAAAAGATTGGTAAGAGGAAAACTAAAGAACACTATTACAAGAAGCCAAGAGTGACCTCAACAAATGGAAAGATCCAATGAATCACTATAGTAAAGATGTCAGTTCTACCCAAGACACTAAATAAATTCAATGCATCCCAATACAAATACCATCATTTTTCTCAAAGAATTGGAAAAACTGATTACCAACTTCATATTGAGAGGGAAGAATCTCAGAGTCAGCAGAGAACTCCAAAAGAAAGACAAAGTTGGAGGACTTGCCTTGCCTGCCTGATTTTAGAAGCTCTTATACAGCCACAGTGGTCAAAATGCTATTGGTATAATGATAGATACTGAGATCAATGGAAAAGGACCTAAATTGAGAAATAAAATCATCAGCATGCAGACAACTGATCTTTGATAAAGGCCCCAAATATATCAAATGGGAAGCAGGTATTCTTTTCAACAAGTAGTGCTAACAAAAATGGATATTTACCTGCAGAAAAAGAAAGCAAGACCCTTAACTCACTCCATGCACAAGAATAAACTCAAGGCAGATCACAGACATTGAGTGATCTTCTAGTTATTAAGGTCATCAATGAGGGAAATGGTACAAACCTGAAAACTTTGACTCAGAGAATCCATAAGCTATTAGAAATAGGGAAGGACACAAACACAGAGGAGGCACAAATTGACAAGTGCGATATACTGAATCTAAAACACTTATATACCCTGAAAGAATTCATGAAGAAAGCAATAAAAGAGCCCATGGGAAAATCTCTGTAGCAATGATACATCAGACAAAGGCCTTATTACTAAAATCTACAATAGTTTGCTAACTTCCAACAAGAAAAAAAGCAATTGCTTAGGAAGGAGGTGGGAAAGGGACGTGAAGAAAAGTTTCACAAGGGCAAAAATCCAAATGGTCAATAAACATATGAGAAAATGTTCCAGATCCTTAGTCATAAAAGAAATGTCATAGTGGTTGAGTATGGGACTGCAGCCCATGGGCTTGGTAGTTCAAATTCAGGAGCAGTTCTTTAAGAGCAAGACTAGGTAGCTCCCACGACCACCAGAGGGCAGTGATGCAAACAAACAAATAAAAAAGAAATGCAAATTAAAATAACTCTGAGATTCCACCTAATATTCTCAAAGATAACCCAACTAAAAAAATCAGAAAGTAGCATGTGTTGGAGGGGCTGTGGAGAGATAGAAACTCTCTTCCATTGCTGGTGGACCTGTAGGTATGTACAACCAGTGTGGAAATTGATTTGGTGATATTTGAAACAGATGGAAACTAAACTACCATTTGACACAGCTATTCTCCTTCTGAACATGTACCCAGAAGAGACAAGAAACAAACCACGGCCAGACATCTGTGCTCCAGTGTTCTTTGTGGCACAGTTCACAATAGCAAGGAGGTGGAAGCCACCCCAATTTCCATCAATGGATGAATGGATCAAAAAATTGTGCTACATGAATACCATGGAATACTACAAATTCCTCAAAAGCAGTGATGGATACATGAAACATATCACCACATGGGAAGAACTGGAGAAAATTATGCTAAGTAAAATGAACCAACTAAACAGGAGTGGGGGGAGAAATACAGGGTTAGCAGGGGAACAGAGCACTAACCCATTCAAAGGGAGGTATTATTGATATTCCTATAGTAAAGGGAGAAAGGGACCAGAATTCAACCCACTATGCCAAGACGTGAATGCAACACACAGGCATGAAGCAGGGAACTACTAGAGGGATCTGCAGTCCAGCCCCCAATCCCAACAACGGGGGCATTCCCCACCCCAGAAAAATGCACTTCAGAGAACAGCACTGAAGCTGCAGCTCAGAGGAGGGATAAATCTTATCAGGAGCTAAAGAAGGAAGGAGAGAGAGTGGAACATGTCCTGGCCCACCTAACTTGGAGGATAATAATCCAGCACAGAGCAGCCAATATGCAGAGAAGACGGAGCACAGGGCCAACCCCAACACAAGACATGATTATGTCCCTCACTGACATAAACCACTAAAGGGGATGGCACTGGAGACACAGTATAGGAGATGTACCCTTACCAATAGCACCACACTGGGATGAAAGCCTAAGGGCATACATAGGAGCAGCAAGGAGAACAAAGCAAAGAAGTCCCCGAAAAATATCAAAGGTGGACTTTGGGGTCAGGGTGTGACACTCCAGCATACTGGAATGAAAAACACTCATAAAGGTCAATAAATATACCTGGAAATTTTTGAGGGCTTTTCTTTTTTTGCTGTTGGTTATTTATCTATTTATTTATATTTATTGTTTTGCTTTGCTGCAGTAACTGTTATTTTTTTCTTTTTTTATGTTTTGCGTTCTTTGTTTTTGCACATTTTATTGTCTATATGTGTCTCTCTGGGGGAAGATAGGTGGCAGAAACAATCCAACAGAGTGGGTCCAATAGTTCTAAGGATACATGGGTGATGGGGAAATGGAGAGAGAGGAGAGCATTGCCAACAGAGGGACAGATATGTTAGACAGGGTTCTCTAGCGAAACAAAACTAGGATACTATTAATTCTCTCTATATATTTATATACATAGAAAGATATATAACATACAAAATAAACAGTTAACTAATCTATAAAGCAGCACAAGTGACTCGGTGCAACTCACTTGTGTGAGACAGCTAGTGCACTGGCAGTCCTGAGGGCTGTTGAGTAGTCCTCTGTAGAGCATTCAGGCTATCCGGACACAAGCAGCACATGGCAAAGCAGGTCACCAATAGTAAGCCAGATGATGGCGTCTGACAGTTCGCAGCTCAAGGGATGTATATTCCAGTGCATGGTGAAGCAGGGCCTGAAGGAACCTCAACTCACAGTGAGACAGTCCACAGATTAGGTATCCGACGGGTAGTGTAGCTTAGAGATTGCAGCAAAGGTTAAATAAGGCAGCGGACTGGTCAGAAGATCCAAAAGCAAGAGATAAAGGGTGGGGCTCACTGAGCCATTTATATCTCTGCACTTCAATTAATCTTGCATGTGTTCATTGGCCATGTTGTCACAACAAACCTACCTATCTTCTTTGGCAGAACAAGCCTACTAGCACACAAGGGAAGAATAAGTGATCCAAAATTGATGGTAAGAAGGGCATAAGATGCTTAGGGAGTGGGGCTGGGGGTTCTGTCAAGGGCAATGTAGCCAGAGGAATTACCAAAATCTGAACGGAGGCGGAATATGATAGTGGGACAAGAGGAAAGTAAAAGGAATTAGAGGAAAGAACAGCGAGGCAAAGGACATTTATAGAGGTCTAAATATAGGCATGTACACATGTAAACAAATTTATATATAATCATGGGAGCAAATGGACATTGGGTTCTCACTCAAGTACTTCCTCAATGCAAGAGCACTTTGTACTATTAAGAGGGCACATTGTGATGTTCACCTTCCCTGACATGATCTCTGAAAAACAAATGGGTGCATAAGCAAATGTAGTGAAGAAAACTGATGGTGCCTGGCTATCAAAAGACATAGTGTCTAGTTACCTAAAGAATTAAAGATAAAAAAGCTGCTATCCAGCTAAGAAACAACAAAATGCACTTGAAAGAAGCACACAAGTGTGTGTGATCATGAGGTGTTGATGGGATCAGGTATCAGGCATCAAAGACACAAACAAAACAAAAGCCACATCAATGAGAATGAAGGGGAGGGCAGAGTCGATACCCAAAATCCATCAGTAGTCAATTGAACACCCCTGTGAGAAGGGTCACAAAGAAGAGATGAGCAATTCAGTGTGCAGTATAACACTGATGAAACTCACAACCTTCCTCCAGATCAGTGGTTTTCAACCTGCAGGCTATACCCCGTTGGGGTCAAATGACCCTTTCATGGGGATCTCCCAATTTATAACAGTAGCATAATTACAGTTACGAAGTAGAAAGAAAAATAAATTGATGGTTTGAGTGTCACCACGACATGAGGAAACATATTAAAGAGTTGCAACATTAGGAAGGTTGAGAACCACTGCTCTAGTTCTTTAATGTCCCCCATCCCAATACCACCCCCTCCACTCTGATGACCCCAATTCTATCTTACAAGTCAGGCTAGACCAGAACATGTATACTGGTACAGATAAGAGGTCAAAACCCAGGGAACCCAGAACAGATAAATCCCTCAGGACCAATAGGGGAAGCAAGGGGAAACTGATCCCAATAATAAATGTTTGGCCCCCTCTCCAAGGGGGCATCCAGCAGAGAAGTGGATGAAGGGAGAGAGTTTTCAGTGTCAGACATTAAAAAAAAGAATCCATAAATTATCAAGGGAACATGGGGAAGGAGCGTGGGAGAGGGAGGGGGAAAATGAGGGGTTGAGACCAGGGCTCAAGATGAAAGAAAACATTTTTAAAATAATCATGACAACATATGTACAGATGTGCCTGACACAGTGGATATATGTATGGATTGTGATAAGAGGTGTAAGAGCCCTCAATTAAAAAGGAAGTTTCTATGCAGTGTTTTCCATTTCCAAGGACAAATAAAGACCGGATTTATAAAGATTCTGATGATCAAAGGAAGCAGTGAGCAAAACGAAAACAAAAATGACAGATCCATCTTCAGTTAAAGCCAACGTAAGACAGCGTCCTCATCAGAATGGAACTCCACCATGGACTATGTCAATGTTCTAGGGTTGCAAAAACTACATAAAGAGCTAAAATATATAGTCCAGATGTCATACAAGGAATTATTAGAGCTGAAAAATTTTGTCTATGACTAATTGTGTGGATATAAAGATTATAAGCTGTTTCACCCACGTGCCTGCATTTAAATCTGGTGATCATAAAACATGATCTGCTAATAACTGAAAAGCAATGGAAATGAAAATAATATAAATGAAATGAAAAGAAAAAAATGAAGGTGTGAGAACAAAATAACTGAAGTTAGGAAACACACACACACACACACACACACACACACACACACAAACCAAGTAGCCCAGAATTGATAGAAGGAATAAATCCAAACATTTAATCAATTGAAACAAATTAAAACAAACTCAGTGCTTCAATATAGTGCTTAAAAATCATGACACTGTGAAAAGAACTAAATAATCTAAATGAAGTTTAAGGAAGCTTCTTGGGGTGGAGAGTGGGAGGAAAATGACATAAATATTGGTTAGAGTTAAATTGCAAATTTTTTTAGGCAATTGGAGGATGAATAATGAGCTTCTGTGGCATTAATGGGTACTGACTCAGATTAAAAGGGAGATCAAAACATTTCTAGAAATCAATGAGAATGAGAATACTTCATATCAAAACCTTTGGGATACTGCGAAGGCAGTTAGCTTCAGAGGTAGCTTGATTGTAATAGGAGCATATATGAAAAAGGATGAGAGTCTTATGGCAGACACACTCTCACAAAAACTCCAACAACTAAAACAGAGTCAACAGAATAATCTCTCCAACAGCAAAAGAAAAGAAATAATAAAAATTAGGGCAGTTGAACGACTGGGAAGACAAAAAAAAAACAATACAAAAGTTTAATGCAGCAAAAAGTTGGTTCTTTGAAAGAATCAATAAAATAGACAGACCACTGGCAAACCTAACCAAAGCAAGGAAAGGATAATTAACAATAGGATGAGGAATGGAATGGGGGAAATCACAACAGACCCTAATGAAATTAAAAGGATTATCACAAAGTAATATGAAAATCTGTACTCCAACAAGTTCAACAATATGGAAGACATGGACAAATACCTGGAAAAATAATCCCTCCCTAGACTGTGCTGGATAGAGATCAAGAAACTAAACAAACTCATAACAAGAGAAGAGACAAATATGATTATCAAGAATATACCAACAAAAAAAACCTCCTGGAGCAGATGGCTTCACTGGGGAATTCAATAAGGCTTTCAGGGAGGAGATGCACCAATCCTCCACAAAGTTTTCCAGAGTATAGAGAAGGATGGAAAACTTCCAACTCATTTTATGAAGCCAGTATAACTTTGATACCCAAACAAGGAAGGAATCCCACAGGAGTAGAGAACTATAGACTAATATCGCTAATGAATACAGATGCAAAAATATTCAACAAAATATTGGCCAATAGGATACAAAAATATATAAAAAGCATAATCCACCAAGATCAGGTAGGATACATCCCAGGGATACAGGGATGGTTTAACATCCATAAATCCATCAATATTTTACATCATATTGATAAGATGAAGGATAAGAACCATAGGATAATATCTATAGATGCAGAGAAAGCATTTGACAACATCCAGCACCCTTTCCTAATCAAGACGCTCAGACAGATAGGAATAGAAGGACAGTTCCTCAAGTTAATACAACCTATCTATGAGAAGCCGACAGCTAACATAATAGTCAATGGAGAGAAGACTAAATCAATCCCACTGAAGAAGGGGACTAGACAAGGATGCCCCTTATCCCCACTACTATTCAATATTGTACTGGAGGTCTTAGCAAATAACCTAAGACAATGGAAAGTCATCCAAGGTATCTAAATGGGAGACAATGAGATCAAATTATCATTATTCACTGATGACATGATCCTGTACATTGCAAATCCCAAGAGCTCCACAACTGGAGTACTAACAGCGATAGAGGAATAAGGAAGAATGGCAGGATACAAGAGCAACAAACAGAAGTCGATTGGTCTGCTCTATACATCTGACAAGACTATGGAAGAGGAGATCAAGAAGGCAGTACCATTCACAATAGCCAAGAACAAATTGAAGTATCTAGGGATATAACTAGCCAAAAAAAAAAAAAAAGACCTATACAAGGAAAACTACAAAACCCTACTACAGGAAACAAAAAGTGAACTCCACAAATGGGGAAATATCCCATGCTCATGGATTGGGAGACTCAATATAGTAAAAATGTCTATCCTACCTAGGACACTCTGTAAGTTTAATGCTATCCTGATCCAAATACTAACAACCTTCTTCAGAGAACTGGAAAAACTGACCACCAACTTCATATAGAGAGGGAAAAAGCCCAGAATTAGCACCGATCTCCTCAAGGAGAAGAATATAGTTGGAGGGCTGACTTTACCTGACTTTCACACTTATTACAAAGCCACAGTGGTCAAAACAGTGTGGTACTGGCATAATGACAGATACATAGATCAATGGAAAAGAATAGAAAACCCAGAGATAAAATGATTAAAATATAGACAACTGATTTTCGACAAGGGCCCCAAAAGCATCAAGTGGGAGGGTGATGTCCTATTTAACAAATGGTGCTGGAGACAATGAAAATCCACATGTAGAAAAATGAAACAGGATCTCTACCTCAACCCATGCACAAGAACAAACTCAAGATGGATCATCGACCTGGAAGTAAACCACAAACCATCAGGACCATTAGCAAGAGAATCGGGGAAAATCTAAGAGCCTTGACCCAGGGAACACAAAAGCTAACTGCAATAGGTCAGGGTACACATGCAGGAGAACCTGAAATTGACAAATGGGATTTACTAAGAACAACACATGTGTGCATCAAAGGACAATACCAAGAAGGTAGCCAAGCAACCCACATATTGGAAGAAGATTTTCAGCATTGGTACAACAGACTTATTACAATTATCTATTATAAGGAGGGAATAAATTTAAGAATATATCTATAGGTCAAATACTAGGGTAGCAAGTGGAATTTGGGCCCTCACCCAGGTGCTCTCTCAATACGAGAACACTTTGTTCTATGAATCTTGTATGCCACAAGGGTCACTGGCCCAAAACGATCGCTGAAGTAAAATGGGTACATAAGCAATTGTGGTGAAGAAAGCTGATGGCGCCCAGCTATCAAAGGATATATCATCTGGAGTCTTAAAAGCCAGAAGATAAACAATAGGCCACTTACCTGAGAAGACACCACACCCACACAGAAGAAGCACAACAGCCAGCATGACGACAAGGTGATGAAAGGTCTAGGCAACAGACATCAAACGGGGTGGGGGGTAGGGGAAACACATATCACTGTGTGCACACATCCCCAAGGTGCCCAATGAGGACATGTGGGTGCATGAGCAAGAGTGGTGAAGAAAACTGATGGTGCCCAGCTATTAAAAGATATAGTACCTGGGGTCTTAAAGGCTTGAGCAAAAACAAGCTGTCATCTAGCTCAGGAGCAACAAAACCCACTGTGGTAGTCATGTGCTTATGTTAATTTTATGATTGAAGTGTAGTTGTGGTGTCTAGCCTGGTCATCTAGAGATAGCCATTGAGTAGCCAATGAGGCCTCTAAGTGAGCATGGCTTTCTCCTGATGCATCTTGGAAATCTCACAATATTTCCGTCTTGAAGATGAGAAGCTATCTTCCCCAGTTTTGGGGAGTTAGTCTCAGAGATGATGAATCATGGACAAGACAATGTGGCAGCACCCGAGAAGCTGAAGGAGCCGGCGGAGAGACCACACAGTTTTGCCCTGATGGAGCCAGACCGCTGAAGCTGGGGCCGCCACATGGAGACCTCTGCCAGCGATGAGTTACTTCTGCTGTTGATGGACCCTGAGCCCTGGAAGCGAGGAGCCATGTGGAGAAACCTGGCAGTGCCAGGATTCTGTACCCTCTGACCTGTGACTTCATGAGTCGGAAGGAGACTTTATAGACTGATTTGGGGCATATGGGTTAATATCGGATGTATGACTTTGAACAGGACTGGGCTCAATGTTCTGTTCCTCTTGTATATAAACCTTTTCCTTATATCTATATGCATGTCTATGAAATTTGTTCCTCTAGCCTACCCGGACTAACACACCCACCATAAAAGAAACTCACTAGCCTGTGCGATCATGAGGTGCTGAAACAATCAGGTATCAGGCATCAAAGAACAAAAATCAAAATCAATGGACCCACTGACTCCTGATATCACTGAAGACAAATGGATACAGAGGCAAACAGAGTAGAAGAAACGAAGGTGCCCCGCTACCAAATGACTGAATATCTGGTGTCTCAAAGACTTGAAGATAAATGAGTTCCCGTTCAGCACAGAAACAGCAAAGCCCACATCAAAGAAACACAACACCCTCTGTGATCAAGAGGGGCTGAAGGGAGCGGTCTTGAGCATCAACGAACAAGAATCACATCATTATGAATGAGGGGGAGAGCAGGATGGGGACAAAAGGCTCACTGGTGGGTAAACTCCCTTTACAAGGGAGTCACGGGGAGGAGACAGACCAGTCAGGGAGCAGCTGGGCAGTGATGATGAATACAAATTTTCTCTAGTTCCTGAAGCCTTCCTCCCCCCAACCATCATGGTCCCAACTCTTCCTTATATGTCCAGATGGACTGGAGAAGTTACACTAGTTGAAAGGGGAGCTGGAGATATGGGCAAATCAGGATGGATGAGCCCCTTCAGGCCAGTGGTGAGATTGGAGCTGCTGGATGGGTGGAGAGAAGGTGGAGTAGAGAGACGGAACCAACTGCAAGGATATACACATAAGTTCCTATTGAAAAATGATGTACGAGTCCCCAATAAAACGATTTTTAATTTAAAAAAAGGAATCATTGTACAATAGAAAAGGAAATTCAGGAAGCTATTGCTATAGCTGCAGCTGCAATAAAGGAAACCTTACATTTTGGGGAAAAAAACTGTTGGGAGACTATGAAGGAATCTCTTAAAAATTAACCTGCCTTAGGAAACTCCTTTCTCTGTAAGCTAATAAATCATTATGATAGACAAGCACCGGATCTTAGATCCGTTTTTAAGAGCAGACAATTTTCCATTTCTCTTTAAAACTTTTTAACTAAAAGGTAAGCCATGTCTACATGCGTATTTGCAAGATCCAGGCAGAAAAATTTGAATTCCAATATGGGAAGTTTCTTCTTAGGTGGTTGGAAGCCTACCATACATACTCATTTATAAGCCATTTTTTTCAACACACTTTTGAGTGCAGTTTTTTTTCATTTGTCTTTCCTGTTTAGTTTTTATTTTTATTTCTTAATAAATCATTTTATTGGGGGTTCATACAACTCCCATCACAATCCATACAAACATCAATTGTATACAGGTCATATTTACACACTTATTGCCATCATCACTCTCAAAACATCCTCCCTTCCTCCAAGCCCCCCATATCAGCTCCCTATATTAACCTTCCTCCCCCTTCCCCTTGAACCCTTAGTAATTTATAAATTGTTGTTTTTTCATACTGTACACTGTCCAATGTGTTCCAACACTCGCTTCCCTGTTGTCCGTGTCCCAGAGAGGAGTTACGTGTAGATCCCTAAAGTTGGTTCTCCCTTTCTATTCCTCCATCCCTCCATCCTCCTGGTATTACCACTCCTATTACTAGTCTTGATGGATCATCTACCCTAAATTTCCCATGTTTCCAACTTCACTGTACATCTCCTGGTCTAGCAGGGTTTATGTGGTAGAACTGGTGTCATGATAGAGAGTGGGAGGTAGCATTTGGGGACTAGAGGAAGGTTACATATTTCATTGCTACAACTCTGTATCTTAACTGGCTCATTAGTGCAGTTTTTAATCATTTTATTGGGGGCTCGTACAACTCTTATCACAATTCACACATATATTCATTGTGTCAAGCACTTTTGTACTTTTGTTTCCCTTATCATTCTCAAAACATTTGCTTTCCACTTGAGCTCCTGGTATCCACTCATTGCCCGCCCTCCCATGAACCCCTGATAATTTATAAATTATTATTACTTTGTCATATCTTACACAATCCACTTCTCCACTGTCCATCCTCCAGGGAGGAGACCATATGTAGACCCTTGCAATCTGTTCTCCTTTCTACTTCATCTTCTCTTCACCATCCCTTTATTGCCCCTCTCACCACTGGCCCTAAGGGGTTTTTCTGGCCTGGATTCCTTGCAGTTTTTGTGGTAAAAATTAGGTGGCTCAGCTGATACTCAGATTGGCTTATATTTCATTATATGTGGTATATGATTTTCTCTAGGAAAGAAGCTCACAAAGACAGGCTCAGCATCCATCAAGTGAATATTTTGACAGCCTCACTTAGTCATATATAATAAAAATGTACATATAAATTTTGTAATAAATGTCACTTTTTGGTCATTCAAATTTTGTGTCAGTTACTTTATTAATTAAATAATTCAAAGGAAGATATAAACCAGGACAGTACAGGCAGCATTTGGTGACAGAGCACAGGGCTATCTTCAGTATTCCACATAGAGGGCAGAAGAAGGGTCATTAATGTGTTTTCATGACATATTAAAACATTTTATTTAATTTTTTTGTGCTCATTTTCCCCCCAATGATTTTACTGGGAGTTCTTACAGCTCTTGTAACATTCAATACATTATTTGTATCAAGTATATCTACACACATGTTGCCATATTCATTTCCAATTATTTTCGACTTGAGTCCTTGGTATACGCTCGTCCTTCCCCCTCCTGTTTTTATGAAGCATTTTATCAGGGACTCATAGAATTCCCATCATGATGCATACATACATCAATGGTATGCAGGACATGTTTGTACACTTAATATCATCCTTACTTTCAAAAATCCTCCTTCCACTTAGACCCCCAGTACCAGCTCCCCATATTTCCCTTCCCTCCCCCACCCCATCCCCATGAATCCATAATAATTTACAAATTGTTGTTACTTTTTCATATCGCACACTGTCCAATGTGTCTCTTCACTAACTTCTCAGTTCTGTCTCCCAGAGAGGAGGTTATATGTAGATTCCTGAAATTGGTTTCCCCTAATATAATATTTTTCATAGTGTAAAGACAGTATGAGTCATTGATATGTCTCTTCCTGGAAACCCCCTCATATTAAAAGTCTTCACAACCATGGTGAAATTGTCAAAGCTAAGAATTAACATTGGCACAATCAATGAACTAATTTCCAAGACTTTCTTTAACTTTTTACTAATATCCTTTCTCTGTCCATATGTAAAATAGTTAAAGCCATTAATGAAAATACCTGAACAATTAGGCCATCTGCTCATTCTTTAATCATTATATGTCACTGAATGTCTATCGTGTGCAGGAAGTATCCCCAGTTTTAAATTTCTGCACTTCATTTTCCACTGATTGTTATGTTGTTCCCTGATTTAGTAACCAACTCTTCTCCTTGATCAAGGCAGAAACACCTTTCAAAGCAAGCACTAGAATTGATTCTCCATGGCCCTGACAGTTATACAGAAGTCATGGTAAAAAGAAAAAAAAAGATAGTATATCAAGATGTTATGATACTTTTCACCTTTTTCTATTCTTTGCAAAATAGAACATGACCAATAATTGTTGGACTTCATGAACTAATTCTTGCTTTGGAATTAACTATCCAATATTATAATATTCAGCTCTATAGAGAATTACTTAAGTTCTGCTCACTCTCTGTTGGTGTATGATCTGCAATGTACTTCATTTTAGTAACGTGAGGCTGACCATGTTGCTTTTTATCAAGTACACAAAGCTTTCATGACTATATGCAAAGCAATCTCTTGGAGCTAAATGGCTCTAATGACTGATAAAAGGTTTTATTTTTTTTTCTTCTATAGATGAACAATAATATCTTGAATCCAGTAGATAGTCTAAGTTTTGAAAAGCTGCTGAAAAATGTAGTCACACATGTTAGGGAGGTGCTTTTAAGGACACAAATTAAAGGGAAGCATAAATTGTTCTTTGAATATCAACAGTCATACATATTTAATGATCAATTCAATAAGCAATGACAGTACAATGTCAAGTTTAGAAAATTTAGGTCTATGTATAAGATCATTCCACATTTTCTACAATTAACTAGTACTCTCTTAGGTGGAAAATCAATAGCCCAGCCAAGAAGCAAGAAAGCAGAATGGCATTTAAAAAAAAAAGAAAGAAAGACACAGATGTTATTGCCCCTCATAGGGGCAATAACATTATTTTCTTAAATTTAAAAGGAACTTAGTATGTACAAAAGCAACAGAGAGCCAACAAACATAGTCTATGAAGGAACAGCAAACATTAATTACCCAGGAATCAGGGTAAGCATGAAGTAACTAGTGCTTACTTACTAATCTGTAGTGAATTTGTTAGGGAGCATAAGTAAGTCCATGGTTATATTGCTTACTGGGTACTCCAACCTTGGCAGGAATTATAAATTTAAATGAGACTTTTATTATGATAAAAGGAGGTATGAAGAGAAACAATTGCCTATGCAGATTGCCATCCAATGGGAAACCATGACACCATTGAGGCTTGTACAAAACAGCAGTTCTCAAATGTGAGTGTGCAACATCACTAGATTCAATGCAGACCACCATCTCCAAACCTCAGGATTACACATCTGAGACCTGTGGAAGTATCATCCATCTAGCTCTAAACTGATCCTGAAGTGATGGCCTTTTGGTCATACTATAAAAAAGACAACTGTGGCTTAAAAGAAAACACAAGAGGAGTATTCATAAATAATGAAGGTACAAACAAAGACTGCTTTAATTCATACCTACATTCGCTCAGCACACAGAAGTTTATGGCCAACAAAATAGATTCATGTATGTGGGCCCTCCAAATTGTATGACATCAAACAATAACTCAGGAAACGCATTCAGAAGAGGTAAAGGGTACATACGTGTGCCCTTCAGATTGAGCCCAGACCCTGTGATACTGGAGCCGAGATGCCATCATTTGCACCCTGGCAACCTCCCTGGGAAAGCAATGCAAATGTGTGGAGCAAATATGATGTCAACCAACTAATTCTGAAGAGCTCTAGGGTATGAACGACTCTGTGGTTGGGAAGAACAGACAAGCAATAGAAGGTGGGTAATTGGAGTGTGCGGGTGAAGGGCCACATTGGACAGAGTACAATATGAAAAAGTAACAACAATTTGCAAATTATTAAGGGTTCATGGGGGTGAGGTGAGGGAGGGAAGGGAAATATGGGGAGCTGGTACTGGGAGCCTAAGTGGAGGGAGGATATTTTGAGAGTGATGATGGCAACAAGTGTGCAAATGTGGCCTACATACAATTGATGTATGTATGCATTGTGATGGAAATTGTATGACCCTCCAATAAAATGATTTGTAAAAAAAAGGGAGGGGGAAGGAGGAGCTTATACCAAACACTCAAGTAGAAAATATTTGGAAAGGAATATGGCGACATGTGTACAAATATGCTTGCTACAAATGATGTTTTGAATTTTGTTTTGTTTTTTGGGAGGCATCACTGCCCTCTGGTACTGGGAGTAGGAGGCCCAGCCTTGCTGCTGGATTTGAACCTCCAACCTAGTGGGCCACAGTCCTGTGCACAACCACTACGCCACCAGGGGTCTGTCTGATGTATTGAATGTTATAAGAGTTGTATGAACTCCCAATAAAATCATTGGGATAAAAAAGAAATATGTGAAGGAAAGATGAAAATACAACAAAGACAACATTTCCCAATTGTTTCCAGTCTGGCTACTACTAGGCTAATTGAAAGTAAGAACTACCAGGAAATGGTCACAAACAAAAATCTCAAAAAGAGATGACCCAATCCTGTGTACAATTCCCTGGCTGAAGAAGCACGTGGGCCAAACTCTGTGTTGCAGCAGCAAACACAAAACCCAGGATCCTCTCATTGAAAGGTCTGCTTCCTCATCCTTCCACAATTAGCACTGAGCAATGGGATGAACATCTTAATTGTGCTAACCCTATATATGAATATTTTATTCACTTGGACCTTGCTCAAAAATTAGCATACTTAAGAAACTATAATATGCTGTATTATGTTAACAAGAGGAACCACTCCAAGGAAGAAATTGTGCTACAGAGACACAGTAACATACTATTTACCAGGCTAATGAGGACATTTTCAGTCCTCATTTTAAATATGTCCATCTAGAACTTACATTTAAGAAAATTAATATATGAATAAAACTGCCCAAGAGCATTTGGTGTTAATTACTTAGTTTTGTTAGCAGAGGATTTTTATACTGTCGAACAAAGGTCCTTGTAGTTCTGTCCATAGGCAACTTTAGTTGTTTCATTAAAAAATAAAATTGTGGGGCCCTAAGACCAATGACTCATTAGGAGAAACCAAGGGACTTCAGTTTTCACCGGGCTTATTCAGAGTTCGAGGGATTATTCTTGTGTGTTATTTTGAGAAGATAGGCCCTGCAGTAAATTTTTTAACTTGAGTTTTATTAATAACTCATTGCCACAAATTGAGTGTAACTCATAATGGTCATAAACAGTGTTTCTGAGGCCATGAGTATTTATAGGAACAGATAGTTTCATCTTTGTCCCATGAAGAGTTGGTGGCTTTGAACCATAGACCTGGAAATTAACAGTCTAACAGCAGGAACAGGAGAGTTCTTTCAGAGTCTAAATACTTCTGCAAAATCTGCATTACTAGGGACTAAATTGTGTCTTCTCCACTCCCAAATATATGTTGGAATCCTCACACTTGGAAGATTTAATCCTATTGGGATTATATAGGATTTCCCTATTGGGAAATGAAATTTTATGCTATTCAGATTATCTCAAGATAAAGTGAATCCTGATCTATGCATGTCAGAGTGAGTTATACTAGCAATAGATTAGACAGACAAACATACAAATAATAGATGATGTGATTATTTACAAGGAACTGAGGGCTACTGGGGGCTACCAGTAGGCAAGAACCTTACTTTAAACATCCAGAATTGTAATATATATCATATAATATACAATATAATATATTTATATATTAATGATATATTGATATATTATATATTATAGTATAATATATAATATATTAAATATATAATATTATATATATATATATAGCTACAACCATTCATTTTGGGTACTGTGGGTATTTGTGTTCTACTACCACTAAGAACCTAAAACAGGTTCTTTTGGGTCTGTTTGCCCCAGTTACATTGAGCTACTGTAAGTTTCTAAATCTTGCCCAGGATGCTTTTTCAGGACCTTTATATTTACTAATCTTCTACCTAGAATATATTCTTCCCTTCTTTCACCAGAATCCCTTCTATTCATTCTTTAGGTATCAGATTACAATTGCCATCTCCTTGGAAAAACCCGAATTGAGCATTTCTCCTTAAAATCAGGTTAAAACCTCATTTAAATCCTCATCAGTTGCATATTTTCCATTATATAATCTATGATCATAAAAACATATATTAATCTGGGTAAATATGTGCTTAATAAATGGTTCTTCCACAAGATCTTGATCACAATTTTCTAGTCACCAAGTCTATCTAACAACATATCTCCCATATGTAATTGTCACCAATCCAACTAAGCCAATAAGTGAACATAACTGTTTTAGGCAGAAAATACTAACATGTTTCAGAACTGTAATGTGAAATACTGATACTTGTTTGACATTAAAATAAATAAATTCTTGGTCCAATGCAGAGACATCTGTTTGTTGAAATTTTGGACACAAAAGAAATCATCATTTGTTCTTTGATTCTGTTCAAGAGATGAGAAAAAATGATCTAAAGATGGTTCTTGAACTATGGATTCATGAGTATAGCCTATAATATTAACATTACATTCTGTTGTGCTCCTGTCCTCCTGGGAATTAACTGTTAAGAAACACATTAAAAGCAAAAGGTAAAATGGTTAATTTGACAAATTGTATTGACTATTCTGTGTTACAAAGGGCTTGCATTTTGTCCAGGTTTGAAAATCACAGCATTTAAAGATTGCCTGGTTATTTTCTATATCATTTATGATGTCTTGGTTGTTTTGTTCGTTGGCCACCTCAGATGTTGACTGATGACGCCCAAACATTCAAGGCACTATTCTGGTCTTAAAAGTACTGGACTCCTATTCCCACGACACAGCACAAAATTAAAGAAAGTGAACACACATTTACATATTAGCAGATGATTTATCCAAACACCAAGTACTAAAAAACAGCATCTGTTTTCAAAGAGGTGACATTCATGACTGATTAGACAGTTAGGCAATTATCTTGCTGTTATTATTTGGCGTCCAGTGTGGTCTGAGGATCTCAAGTGACCAGAGAAGAACTGCTCTCTGATGTTTTGAAGCGTGTAACATTTTTTGGAAAGAAATTGCCTGATTTGTCTTCTGAGGTACCTGTGGGTGAGTTTAAAGCTCCTGTTCTTTGGCATATAGTCGAGCTCTTAATATACCATTATCTTAGGGTTTCCTTATATGTAAGCATTATATTAAAAGTTTTACATTGATGATTGAATTTTATTCTCAAAGAAAACCTATGGAGTAGGCATTGCTATTATTTGGTCTACAAATAACAACCATTTGTAAACCATTTGTTTGAGGTCAACCTGCAAAAGAATGGGGAAATAGAAACATATGTCAGAGTCCACATGTAGTACGTGGCAGTGTGTGTTAGCTACCTATAACAGTATAGACAAGTTGGAGAAGGAGAAAATCATTTGATTGGAAGACTTGCAAAAGCAACAAGGGAGTACTAAAGACATCTGTTCTGAAATTGATGATGAGGCGATTTCAACTCTGTCTCCATTTTTATGAGAGGAAGGTGCTGAAAGACACTGCCAGCCCTTGAGTTTCTCATGGATACCGTAAGCCATGCAGCAAATTTTCCAGGATATTATTCCTCTTTCATCTCTGGTATCCCACCTGCTATTGTTGTGAAAGCTCAGCGTGAGTTTATTTTCAGTCTCTGATTAGAGATAGTCATCCACTGGCGTCTCTATAGTCAATGCCTTAACAGCTTTCCCCTACAAAGGGTCATCCCTGGAGAAGTAGCTACGTGGTTCAGTGCAAATGTAGTCTGATGTTTACAGTGTTTAAGATCCTATCAGCATAGACCTCTAGCATTTATAGTTTTGGTGATATGCCTAGGTTAGGGTTTTGATTTCCTAATTGTTCCTACAGAACTCAATCAGTTGTCATTTTAAGTACTGCTGACTCATTTGAAATCCCTAGTCACTTCTGGACAACTGTATTAACCTAACTTTGACATATATAAAGAGAAACTACAAATTCTCCACATGCTTTTTTGATATCATTTTTCACTTCTCAAAAATGTTATTCATAAAATTCCAATGTCGCTCTTATTATGTATAGGAACGATGTGTGTGAAGAGACAAAAACAATTTCCCCAAAATGCATCTCTATGGATGTATGATGGATTCGGTATCCTACGGGGACTTTCTTACTTTGAAGTTATAGATAAAAGTGTGCTCTGAAAATTGCTGTGGATGAATTAAAAGAAAATGATTTCTTTAGAAAATGTACCCAAAGCTGAGTGACTTTGAAGGAAACTCCATCTACAATGTTTCAACGAAGAAAAAGAAGGGTGGAGGACAGGGGGAGGCAAGGGTGTGAATTGGCATCAGTCTGTCTCTACCTACAATCCTGCGCTGATGCCAGGTAGGATATTCTGTTTATTCCAACAATGGGAACCGCTGTTGCCAGAGGGATCAACCTGTAACAATGCAAATTAAATCTAGAAACGTAACAGCACCCAAGAAGTGCTTCAGCACAGTTTTCCTATACCTTATGGGTTGTTATACTTTGCAGCTTTAGAGGCAATGAACTTGAAGGGAAATATTGAGGACTTGCCAAAATCTGTGCAAACGAGTCTGCCACATGTACACTTTTGCTACCATGGAGTATTCTGCCACATTTGTATTCAGGAAATACTGGATCACACATTTGTAACAGCACAGGGCATGTTTTCAATAGTATTAGTGGCTCTAACATATGCAACTGAATTCCATAACACTCTTTCCCTTGAATACATTTACCCCTCATAAACTAGACCACATGCTAATTAATTAGAGTATGCTGAACCCAGTGATATTTTCCAAAAAGAAACTCTTAGACGTCCATAAAGCATCTTAAATGACGTCACTCTCCTGCTCCCTTCTTTAACCCTATGTGGAAGAAACATAAGGCAGAGATGCTATGGCAAGAGTTACCAGGGTGGCAAGTATCAATCTTATTCTTTTTATCACTTGCACTCTGACACTGCAATTCAAGTTTCCAAGCCTTTGTTTTCATATCTGTGCCATGGAAATAATATTGGCTACTTTGAAGTGGAGGTGGGGGAGGGGGCACTCATTCCTTTGTACTCGTGCTTTGTATTCCCAAGATAGAAAAAAAATGCATTCCTCAGGAAGAAAATGTAGAGAAAGTGCCCTCACAGTTTGTTTGGTTTGAAATACGTACACCCTCAAAAAAATAGACTGAAGTCCTAATGTCTCTAATTATAACTTGTGTCCTACTTGGAACTGGGGGTGGTTTGTGTTTATAGTAAACATACAGCAGTATGCTGCATCGTAAACCTATTCAATTATGAGATGTATCATACAGACAAAACAGTACAAAGGCATAAGGCACAGTCTTACACAGGGATGGCAGAAAAGGCGAGAAACCATCTACAAGCCAGGGAATGCCAGGAAACACCAGAGATGACTGACAAGAAGGAAGCATCCCCTAGAACAGCTATATGAACTTGCATTCCTAATTTCCCTTGCCATGGGACAAGGTCTCCTGGTTATACCTTAGGCTGCTCCCCCCACGTTGGGAAGTTCAACCCCATTAGCCATTCGGGGGGTGCGAGAGGAGGCTGCCTGCTGTTTTAAACATGTACAGCCTCTGTACTTCTATGAAGCAGCACTACACAGTTAGGAGTTGAAATTGACTTGATAATGGATTTGGGGTTGGACAAGGAATCAGTACATTTGTGTCTGTAAAAGCCTTTCTTTTGTGGTGTGTGGGGGAATGTGACATCAGGGAACTATGGCATGGCTTCTCTCTGCCTTCCTTCATGGTTTTCTTGGGAAAGGGTGATTTCTATAATTGGTGAGTTTAAAACAAGAAACTGAGCATCTCCCATTAATTCCTTCTTTTGTAGATTGACCTCCTTGTGGAGAAGGCAGTCTGTACTTTGATCATATCATTGGAAAACACCCAAAGCTAGTGACTGAGCCAAGCACTGAATGAAAAAGACTTCCAGGTCAAAGCATTGTACAAGAGATCAGCCTGGGGGCTGAATGTAGCTGTAGCCTCCAATCAGCTTCCTTCAGAATAAAGTGGGGACAAAAGGAGTATGATAAAAGGAAATTCCACTGCCAAAAGGGCCATTCTAACTCAAAACAACACCAGACAGTGTTTCTAAGACTAAATATTTACAGAAGTAGATACTTTCATTTTTCTCCTGGGGAGAGGCTGGTGCTTTGGAAATGCTAATCTATCTAACATTGCTATAAACTATATAACATTTATATAATAGAGAAGGAATAATAGGTTATATGGTCGGCTGCTAGCCAGAGAGACAGCAGTTCAAGTCTACCTACTCCAAGGGAAAAAGATGAGGCTTTTTTGCTCCAGAAGAGTCATGGACTTTGAAAACTGAAAGGGCAGTTCTATTATGTCATATGGTGTGACTATGAATCAGAAGTGACTGGACTGCAGGGAGCAGTACTCATGGTTCAAACCCCTCCGGCAGTCTTGTGAATAAAGGGCCTAGCAATGGGCTTTCATAAATATTAAAGCCCAGAAAACACAACCGAGAAGTTCTTCCCTGTAACACAGAGGGTCACCTCCAGTTAGAAGTAGCACACAGGCAATAGATAAGGAAGGCTTCAAGCAGAAAATGTGGTCCCTGGTGGAGAATGGGACATGAAGGACATGGAAATGGCACAGTGACCTAGAGTAGTCCACCAGGGAAGGCTTTCAGAAAAAGCTAACCTCTTTAGAAAGCTTCCCTTCATTTCTCTCAAGAACAGAGTGTGAACAGCCTCCAGTGAAGACTAAAGGCAGTGTGGAGTCAGTAACTCCATTTGAGGTCCACATATCTGGGTGTTCGAGGAGACAGAAAACTGTTGGATGCCACAGGAAAGAGGAAACCGGGACCTTCTCAGATTGAAATCCAAGCAGCTGACTGTCTCCAGGTCTGAGGGAAGGCACAGAAAGGAAATGTTCATTTAATTCGGAGTACACGTGAACACCATTTGTGGACACAAGAAAAACTGATGCTGTTCTGGAAATTGAGATCTCCCCCATTAAGACTTATCCACCAGACACCTAGATGTAAGTAGAAAGACTATGTGACCACATTAATTCCCAGTGGATAATGAAGCCTGTAGACATCTGGATTATGTAGGGATTAATATGCCAGCCAGGCAGTTAAATAGCAGCTGTGGTCACAAAGATTATGATTTTACTATACCTGTAATTTTGTCTCATGTAGTGCACCATAATTGAATAATAATACATAAGAACCATTAGTCCCTTAAATTATAGATATACACAGACACTAATTCTTTATCTGGTAAAAACACCCCCCAAATAAATAGGGTCACATTATTCTTGCCCATTTTACAGAGGGTAAAAATTAGGATCAACGAATTATAGCTTGTTTCTCAAATTTTTGTAAAATGTATTAGCCAAAATAAGAACAAGTCCCTCTGGCCATTCAATAAGTCTGTTGAGCCAGTGAAACCCAAGCCACTCAAATCTGTCCCTATGAAAAGTGTCTCTCCTTTGTCATTTATCATGAGTGTCCTATTATGATGCATGCACCAGTCTTTGACTATGAATCTAATAACCCCAAATATTGGACATTTTAAATTTCATCAAATAGATAAATAATAATATTGTCTTTATTTAATAATATATATTTCAAAAACAATGTCATAGATCGCAGGTTGTGATAAATACTAAAATGACTGAAACGTCTCAAAAGCCAGGAGCGAAACATAGAGAAAAGAGAGAGGGACTAACCACCCTGAGAACACCGTTTCACTAGTCTTTGAATAGTCTGGCCAATTTTTGTTTTACATTGTATCAAATTATGAAATTAAAATTGATGGATCTTAGAGTAAGAACCTGAAAATAGCCTTTTTACTGCTTTAGGCTGATTTAAAACACAAATTTCAAACTATCTTTTTGGAAGCAGGTGATCTCTAGAGCCTTAACCCATGCTCCAAGACTTATTCTTGTGTTTTATCTTCTTAAAGCCATTGTCTTCACATTTCTTTGCATATAACTTTGCATTGTAATTTGGCGAGTATTTTTTAAAAGTATAAGAATAGCTTTCTTTACTTAAAATAAGAGGCAGCATCCCAGGGAGTGTTTTAAGCATACCATATGTGTTAGTCTAGGTAGACTAGAGAAACCAGTCTAGGGAGGCTCATATGTGTGTAAGAGAGTTTTATATCAAACAATAATTGTACACCAAGAAAACATCCCAGCCCAGTCCAGATCAAGCCCATAAATCTTATATTAGCTCATGTGTTATGATATCAATCTATAAATTCCTCTTCAGACCAATTCACCATATGCAATGACTACAAATGCAGGAAGTTCACAGGCCAATGGTTGGAAAGTCTTGTGGATCCAGTGGCAATGGAAGCATCTCAGTGCTGGCAGGGTTCTCCAGGTGGTTCCTTCAGCTCCAGGGCTCTAGCTTACTTCCATGTGTCTGATCAAGAAGATGTCTTGCAGGGAGTGTACCTGTGTCCCACCTCCAGCAAGCTCTTTTATCTCCTGAGTGCCTCCAAATGAAGTCATCAAGCTGTGACCTGATTAACAGGTTAAACTCCATCCCTTCACTTGCAATAGTCTCAAACTGACAGCAGATTATGTAACTTCCACACTGCATGAATTCATACATTTAATTTTCTAACTATGTCTATAAATGTATACATACCAATAGTTGAAGGGGAAAAATAGAATTGAAGCTCAGAGAGAATAAAAAACTGTTAGAATCATAGAAAGCAGTCATGTGTTGAATGCAAACCCAAGTTGTCTCATCCCAGTAGCAAAGTGAACCATGACATTGCTTGGAAAATATGTAAAAATAAAATTAAGCTAATTGAAAGTGATATTGTCAATTCTAATTTCTTAAATATTTCTTTGCTATAATCTTAAATTAGATATTTTCTAGGATTTTTATTAGATGAGGGCTAGCACTGGCCAATATTGAGTAAACTTTTTTTTTCCTGCAGTTAGATAGAGAGGGGTAGGTATATATATATATATATATATATATATATATATATATATATATTCACTGTTGGGTAAATATACAATCAGTAAAGAATTTTAAAGGTGATCATGTATTGAATAGGTCATACTATAACATATATTAGATATGTACTAGAGACTACAAATCTAGCACTCTATAATTTCCATATACTACCAAAGAACTCATTTTTCCATTCTTATTCTCTCTTCACTCTAAGTTTCCACTTATTTGCATGGCTTAAAAACAACCCTTCCCCTTCCCCTTGTCAAGTTCTCTGAACAAACTCATTGCTCCACACCCATTCACTTCCCTTACACTGACCGTCATCACCCTACGCCCCAATCAGTTTCAGTGTTCATATCCGGGGCTGGGAAATTATTTGACGTGTGGAATCTACGTCTATGATATACCACCTTTAAAATTTCTGGTTTTGGTCGCAAATGCCAGCCCACATATAGAAGTGCCCCCACCCATTCAGGATCCACTGGCTCAAATCTCCAAATGATTTTATTGGTGTTTTGCACAGATTTTTCATTTTATTGGTTTACATACCTCTGTCTTAGAGTATTTAAGTGTAGTTCTATCTACAAGAAGGGCCTCAAATAGATATCATGTAATAGACTCCACCACATGACACAACTCTATCTGATATTTGATCTATGTGAATGGCCCTGTTTATTGTCTATGTCAATTCTCCACAATTTCTATTATTATACCTATTTTGAAGACAAGAAAATTGAGGCTTAAAATATTAAATAACTTGGCAGCATAAACATTAACAAAAATCATGATGTGATGCCTTCCCAACAAGTTTGCTAAAGAAAAAATGGATGCATAATAAAATGTGATGAAGATAACTGATGATGTCCAGCTTCTAATAGATATGGCATCTTGGATCTTTTTTTCTTATGTGTGTAGGTGTGTTTAGTTGCAACTTGAGTCTTAGTGGCTTGAAATTAGACAAGTGGCCCTTCAGAAGGGAAGCAGCTAAATCCACATGGGAGAAGCACACCAGTTTGTGATCATGAGGTACAGATGGAGTCAGCAGAAGATCAAAAAGCAAACAATCACATCATTGCAAGGATAGGGTTCCAAGTGCAGAGGCAAAGTCCCTCTGTTGATGATTGGACATCCCTCACAGAAGGGATACATGGAAGGAATGACTCATTCAGGGTGAAGTATAGCACTGACAAAGCTCACAACATTCCTCTAGTTCAATAGTTTTAAACCTTCCTAATGCTATGACCCTTTCATTCAGTACCTCATATTTTGGTGCCCACCAACCATAAAATTATTTTCATTGCTACTTCTTAACTGTAATTTTGCTACTTTTACAAATTGGGAAACCCCTGTGAGAGTCATTCGACCCTGAAAGGGGTCACAGATTGAGAACCACTGCTTTAGTTCTTTAATGGTACCTTCTCCTATTATCATGGCCCCAGTTTGACTCCACACAGATCCTGATAGACTGGCATATGTATATTGGTACAGATAAGAGTTTTCAACATATGGAATCCAGGATAGAAAATCCCCTCAAAACAATAATGGGAGTAATAATTCCATGAGGGTAAAATAATGATGGATGTTTCTGTACACATTTTCTTGATATAATTGAGTTATGGGTTATTATAATATTTACAAACTCACAATAAACTGTTCAATTGAAGAATCAAAGTAGAAAATTATGACAACTTGTGGTGGAGTGAAATGGCTTACAATGTCTCACCTAGCTCTGTCTCTGTAACTCCCACCAAATGATAGAACTTTGCAAGTAGGGCATATATAACAATACTATAGGGAATTAGCCAATTTTCATTACCACTTCCTTGGCTATCAGGACCAGGCATCTTTGAAGCCTGAACAGAATGAGAAAACCGGGGACCTTTGGAAGAATACATTCCAGCTGGTACCAAGTACACTTAAGACTGTGGCATGGAGACTATGAGGCCAAGCAAGAAGAGCATGGTTCAGCTCTTGGAATTGACTGTGAGATGACAGGTTGGCTTTCTGATCCAAGATCATGGATCATGTGACTGAGAGGATGAGAGAGAGAGAGAGAGAGAGAGAGAGAGAGAGAGAGAGAGAGAGAGAGAGAGAGAGAGACTTGTATTTTGACTAAGAAGAGGAGTTGCTGTGGACCAATGACTTTACCATTACTACTTACTGATTCTGATTTTTATTAACTTGTTAACTCCTCTAATAAACCCTTTAATTGTGAGCAATTTATAGGAATTCTTTGTGGTCATTGCAATGAATTCTTGAATCTACCTTAGATGTAGTGTAACTTGGAGGGAATGGCTGATGTCCGAAAAGGCAAAGAAGAATATACAAAGAAAGCATGTCTGACCCCCATCTCACAGCAACAGGGAAGCCAGAGGAGGTCTGATGGGCTCCCTGTGGCATTCATTACAATACTATTACTGCCACAAATAGTAACACCAACCACACAGTTCTAATTCCACTATGGCAAACACTAAGTTATCAAACTTTACATGATTGACTTAGAGAGGATGTTATGGATAATTCTGTGGAAAAGTTGTATAGGAGAGCCTTTTGACTCATTTCCATAAAGAATCAGATGTTATGCACTTGGCCCATTTATCTTCTAAAGCTTGATGACTCCAATAAACCTACCCCAATCCAGCCAAAGGCACACTTTGAAGACCTCTAGATTAAATTCACTTTCCTAGAAAATAAGACATATAGAACATTCTAGAAAGACCCGTCAAAAGCATCTGACAAAAGAAACTTGCCACATGTTTTCTTATAAAGTTGTCTTGGTAACTTAGCTTGTAAAATAAGAGAGCTGGGAAAGCAGAGCACTAGGGTTTCTTATAGATATTAAGTTAGTGGTGATTGCTTAAGAGATTTCTTCATTCACACATCATCTCAATTTTGTTCCCTAGTCTCAGGAAATACTCAAGACATAGCGTGGTCACATAAACAAGAAAAAAATGTTACTTTTCTTGAAGTATATCCATTTATCTAGGATTGACTGGTGGAAGTTAGGTTGGTGGGTAGTAGAAATAATTCACATTCAACTACTAGTAAAGAAGGTGGAGATGGAACCCTTTCTAGAAACATTACAGAAGATTCAACTGGTGATCTACCTCCATAAAGATGACAGCAAAGAAAGCCTACTGACCATTCTACTACATAACTCATGGGGTCCTCATGAGTCCAAATTAACCCAACAGAGAGGGTTTGGTTTGGGCTGGAGAGAGGATTGATATTTTGTGCTAAGACTAGAGAGCATGCTTTCTATGGGAGGGTGCATTGCAATGAGTACATAAAATTACAGTACAAAGGATCAAAGAGAAAAATTGCCTTTAGAGCGACAGGCTCTCCTTCAAGGGGAAGAAAACCAAATAATTTATGTCTGCAGAAGTACTGTAGGGCTCATATTTTAGCCTACCGAATTCCTCAGGATTGCTATAACTGAGTCTTTTGTTAGGAGGACCTATTAATCCTCTGCATTCCTTGTCATTACTATTGTTTATTGGACCACAAGAAGAGGACATAAACCTTTAATGTCACTTTTTCACGCTAGGAATTTTTTTCTTAAAAATCCAATGGTATCTGCCAATTTGATATGGCACTTTAAAGAGATTAGAGAAGCAACTGGCTGATTCTGAATGACTAATTTTTTGCATCAACCAAAGATTTGTTAAAGGGTGCAAACTGCATGGAATAACAATGTTCCTTTTTAAATGGAGTTTAGCTTTGCAACAAAAAAGGAAAGGGAAAGAGTTTACACAAACACATAAGACAGGTTCATCTCAGGAAGGCTAGGATGGGTAGCAACATACTAACCAAATAAAATTCTGAAGGGAAAGATTAAAATTGAAGAAGCAGCCAGAACCCAGTATAAGATCTTACTGTCCAATTTGAATATGTCTGGTACAAAGCTATGAAACTAAGCAGGTGGAGGGCTGAGGCCACGATGACTTGGACCCAATCACTGGAGGGCTACCTATTACATTCAAGTGAACTTGATTCTGTTCGTGCAACCTTAATTTCATTAACAATAGGAATGCTTGTCTTTTGGGGGGGAAGGGAGCTCATCACTGCCCTCTGGTGGGAGTAGGAGGCTCAGCCTTGCTCCTAGAGAGCAGCTGCTGGATTGGAACCACCAACCCAGTGGGCTGCAGTCCTGCATACAACCACTACGCCACTGGAGCTCAGTGGAATGCTTATCTTGTGAAGTTGCTGCTATACACTAAATGAGTCAGTGTACAGAATATGCTGAGCTCTGTTCCGGGTACTTAATAAACAGTCAGTTGTCTGATATAAGTACTCACAGAGAACTAATTTCTTTCCCTTTCAATAGTTTTTTGGTTTTCTTTCTTGCCCTCCCACACCCTGATAAATCTAAGATGTTTTTTAAGTCCTTATAGACTACTTCTTTTTGTCCAGCATGTCACCATTGACATGCTGAGAACTCCATAGTCATGTGCAGGAAAAGAAGATGCTACGGAAATGGAGAGGATAGAAGAAAAAGAATTCATTCAGAAAAGCATTCCCTTGAGCATGTCTCAACAGAGGAGCAAGGAAAGGCTTTTAAATTCTAAAGAGGATTGGGTAATAGGTGAGAAATATGCAGGGAAGAAGTCAAGTATTGTGATGCAGTAAAGGTAGAAAAGCTTCAGGACATGGAAAAAATGAATAATTTATAAATTATCAAGGGGGCATGGGAGAAGGAGAGTAGCAGAGGGAGAGGGATAAATGAAGGACTGATGCCAGGAGCTCAAATGGAAAGAAAATGCTTTGAAAAAGATGATGACAACATATGTACAAATGTGCTTGATATGATGGATATATGTATAGATTGTGGTAAGAGCTATAAGAGCTGCCAATAAAATAAAATTAAAATTAATAAAAAGAAAAAGAAAACATTTCATTGTGTTATTGATCAGTGAAAAAATGGGAATACAGTGCAACTTTGGAGTGACAAAAAATCTGAAGGGGGAATAAAAACAGGTACTATGTAGGGCTGAGCCCCGGTGGCATAGTGGTTGTGCATGGGACTGCGGCCCACTGGGATGGAGTTTCGATTCCAGCACCATGGAGCAAAGGCTGGGCCTCCTACTCCCACAACCTGAGGGCAATGATGCACACACACACACACACACACACACAAAAGGTACTATGTAAAGCTGTGCTATAGAATAAGGTATCCACTAACCATGGAAGTCTTTTTAAATTTGTAGTAAACATTAAGCAAAAGTACATATTCAGTTCCTTAGCCAAAGTATCTACATTCAGGTATGCAATATGTGTAAGTCACTATTGACTACTGCATATTCCAGCATGCATATGTCATAGAATATTCTATTGGAAAGTTCTCTTTTAAAGAGATAAAAATAAGACAAACGTCCTACTCTTTTAACATATATCTATTGACTACTATATGTTATTTACTCTGTTGGATGATAAGCATACAATGATGCACCATTTCTGTTCTCACGGAGATTTCAGCCTAGGATAAAGCACCACATACCAGACTAATGCCCACCACTTGTCTTTCACCATTTGGTGGTTTCTGTATTGTGTGTGTGCTGTGATGTCATATCATGATAGGCAGAGGAAAGATAAAAGTTATCAGTGATTGTGCCTTGCTTAGCTCCACAATCAAATCTCATGGAAACAGCAATGAAGAGATTACATTGGGTAAATCTGCTGTCGGAGAGCTCTTTAAAATATTGTAAAGCCAGGTTTGGGGGTAGAAGATTAACCCCAGCCATAGTGTTTTCAATCACTATTTATGCTTGTGAAAGGTGGATATTGATTAGTGAAGATCGAAGAAGAATGGATACATTTGAATTAGACGTTGAATGTTGTTCACAAAGCATATTGGAAGTGACATGGACTGCCAAAAGAACAAATATTTCCAATTTGGAAGAAATACAGCCAGAATGGTCTTATGAGGCAAGAATAGGGAGAATTCTCACATATTTTGCACATATTATCAGGAAAGATCAATCTCTGAAGGATATCATGTTGCTTCATTAAAGGGACCACAAAAATAGTAAGGCCCTCAGAAAGATGCATGAACACTGGCTGCCACCAAGTGCTCCCATGTAAAGACAACATGGAAGCTGGTGCAGCCATTCAGAGGACTATGGAGCTCACTTTCATTCCAACACACACAACATGGCTGTGAATAGGGATCGATTTGGCCACCCCAGCTGTTTGTTTTTGTCTTTCTTCCTAATTATGTATCTGTGTGTTTAATGTTAAGTGGCAATTTCATAGTTGGTACTCACATTGATCACACAGGTTTAAGGCACAAGACAAAACACTTGCTTTTATGAAATTCAGGTGTCTAGTTGTTACAGCAAGGGCACCACAACACATCACAACAAAAGGAAATAAATGTATAATAACTATGTAAGCCACCATGCCAGGCAGTGACAAACAACTGATTAAGACCAAATTGGCCAGTCTGGGATGCCAACCAAGACTTGGCTCTTTCCTGAGGGCTCTGTTGCCAGGACATATTATTGTATTTCTACAACATGGAAATTAACACAGAGCACCGAGGGTTGATTTTGGTCTCTTCCCCTGCTCCCTTCCTTGGAGACCATGTCACTGTCACTCACTGTTGATTGCATTCTTACCCTCTTCATCTTCTGTTTAGTTCACATCACATTGAGATTTCCAGGGAAGAAATTGGAGACATTCATATTCTATGCCTATTGTGGACCCTACTATTTCAAAAGCACACATACAATACAGGCACTCGATATTGGCAACACTCCTGCAGCAGGAGTAAGCAATCGTTGAGAGGGGAAATGAAACAGAGGGGAGAGGTACATTTCCAGAGATGCAAGAAAGCATGCTTTGGTGACACCAACAGTGGCATGATAATTTACTTCAATATCTGACAACATGGGAATTAAAAAGGATCCTTCCTTGTCATTCACTCCAGCTGTTGAATGATGGATGCCAAAATCTCTTTTCTTGGAGTGCCATCGTTTTCCAATCCTTTTTGAAAAATCCCCAATTTTCCCTAAGGTAAAGTCCATGACTATGGCAAGTATTTCTTTTTAATTTTACCAAATAGCATGGAGATCTGGAAAGATACTGCTTCTGTCCTAATAAGCTGTCACCCACACCTAGTACTTTTTCAGATGTCACTGGTTGTCACATTGTTTGAAATGGCTTGCAGCAGGACCCATGCAGACAACATGGAGATGCATTTTTTTTATGCTATCAGAGGTATCATGAACTCATAAAACATGGTATTCCAATTGCCATATATATATTTTGCCTTCCCATGACACATTTGAAACTAAATTGGGACTTATATGAACACAATGGCAAGAATATGATTTTAGCAGCAATCATAAGAGCTCTTTTCCTGCTCCACATAACATCTGGACTAACTATAATAGATAGAAACAAATGCATGTGTTTTGTAGATTTCAGTTAGCCATTGACTTTCAGAATTAGTCCAATGACAAATTAGAAGCAAAAGTCATAAAAGCAATGTGAGATGTAAGCAAATGGCACTGATGCTACGATATAAATGTATGAGCAAAGTTGCCAGGTTTATTATTGTTGGAAATATTAAGAGGGCATTTTTATTGATATTTGTGAATTCCTACTCAGATGATCTAGAAAATACATTATATCTCTTCACCTAAAATGGGCTTAGATTATTTAAACCTCCCTTGCCCCAATGTCTTTAGCAATAAAGTAGGTCCACAAATACATGTTTCCCGTCTGTATAAAATATTGAGGACATAAATGAAACAGAAACACCAAAGTTCGAGTTTTTAAACAGTCTTGACTCTTACACAATATAAATACTGTCTTGAATAAATATACAATAAATGTTTTCAAGTCTCAAATCTGAGAATATTTAATTGGAAAATGTTTATCATTGATATAAATAGAAGTCTTGCTAGAAACCCCAAAATACATATTTCACAAACATAGTATATTTGTCAAATTGTTTAAAATATACAAAGCACAAATGTAAACTTTTTAATGTAATTTAAAAATTTAAACATTTCCCAGAAGTTTTCACTCTGTTGTTGTAAGAAAAAACATAATGAATATAAATAGGCAAAATAATAATGAACCATTACAATGGATGTGACTATCTTAGTAAATTGAGTTATCCAGATTCTCCCAGAATGCATAGGCTATTATAAAAGTAATGCATACAAGAGCCATATGCAAAACAGTTACCATTTAGACAATCAAGCTACTACTGTCTTTTTTTTTTAAAGGAAACTAAAAGATGTGCATAGAAGTTGACTTTCCTATGATGGAAACTGTATCCTATAATCATGCCTCATGCCTGCCTACATTATTGTAAGCCCTCAGTAGGATCTGTTTTAAATACAAACAATGACAGCAACAAAAGAAAGGGATAAATCCTTTAAAATCAAATCAAATCAGTGATTTTTAAATACTATAGAGTGGGGGAGTATATTTTATATCATCGAATTTGGATTTTTTTAAAAATCACTGCCACCATGTCATAGCAACCGTATAGGAGAGGGTAGACTGCCCTTGTGGGATTTCCCAGGCTGCAACTCTTCCCCCAGCGAGTGATTTCCAATGATTGAGCTGGTGGTTAGAATCCCAGTTTGTAACCACAATGCCATCAGGGTCCCTCTGCCTCTGTATACTTAATATTTATTTAGCCTCTACCATGTTTCTCAGAAGATATACAACCAGAATGCTCCTTAGAAGTAAGAAGAGTGGAACCACATCGCCAGTACATCTGGACATAGTCTGAGGACGGACCAGTCCCTGGAGAAGACTATCCTACTCCTTGGTCAAGTAGAGAGTTCATGAGAACCAGGAAGACCCTTCAGGAGATGGACTGACACAGTGGCTGCAACAATGGCCTCAAACACTACGAAAAGGGTGAGGCCAGGCAGCATTTCATTCTGTTGTACATATTATCATTATCAGTCTGGACTGACCTAACATGTAGCAGCAACGATGCTTCAACTACTACCTGAGTCTGAAGATGGCAATAAGGAATCTCACTCAATCTCGAAAGAGTTCTCGATCTAGTAAAGCAGATAGAAAAAAAAAGATAACTAAGGATACAGCAGAGTATTTTGATGGTGAAATGAGTAAGCACCCCACTATTAAAAATTGATATTTTAAACTTACCAACCATTTTGCAACATAGGCGATCTGGGACTCTTCTCCCCTGAAGATTATACCTTAGGAAATGATATGGTATGGTTCGGTTCTGGACTATGGGATTATCGAGTCCAAATTCACTCAGGGACTCATTATGACGTCAAGGATGCAGCGGATCTAAGTATGTTTTCAGGGACATGTGCAGATATTTTGCTTCTCATTCACAGGACAGCTGTTCTCCAGCACAGAAAATCTAAGCTTCAATTTGGCAGTCTTTATCCTAACTTGATAGAGTGAAGTTGGAAATAGTCCAGAGAAGAGTCACAAAAATGATGGAGACAGTGACGCACATACACGGTAAGATTAAAGAAACTATGGAGTTATTTCTTGCCTAAGTGAGTACAACCTAACAGTGTATAAATATTTTGACAGTGTAAATCTCAGAGATAGCAAAGAGGAATTAAAAAAGGTAAATCTGGGGCTGTATATCAGGGGTGGTGTTGGGGGGCAGGGATGACAGGTGTGAAGTATAACAAGAAGTAATTGCCTGTCTGAAAAAGGTAGAACTCCATTTTTTGAGTCATTCAGTTAAGTCTTTCCCTATCTGAACTTGACTTTAGGTAATACATACCAAATTTATTTTTAATTTGCATCTTTAAACATCGCTGGCGTGTCTTTTATGTTCCAGGTACTCAGTTAAGTGATGAAGTCGAATGACATACAGACCGTTGCACTTTAGGAATTTACCACCTGAGGGATTTCCTTGGCCTTTCCCTTGCTCTGCATATCGTCCATCTCCCAGGGATGCTCCCTTCATGCTCAAAGTGTCAAACAAACATACAACTCACTGTCATAGCAAGCTGACTGCAACTCCAAGTGACTCTGGAGGGCAAAGTAGAAGTGCATTTCCAAGACTGCAAATCTTTATGGAAGCAGAGCAACTCCATATTACACCAGGAGGCAGTTTGGATCGTTGGCCTTTTGGCTAGCAACCTAAAGTCTAGCCTACGATCTTGTTAGGGCTCCTCAAGGAATCTACCTAACTTAGGTTGCTCTGCAGTTCTGGAGCCTAGTTAAGCCTGCTACTGTTGATCAATACCAGGATGTGGCCCAATCCTAGACCATTTTCACAATAATGGATATATTTAAGATTGTTGTCACAGCCACTGAGTCAAACCACAAATATTTTTAAATATACTGCCATCGAGGGGATACCTACTTGTAGCAATCCTGCAGGACAGGGTAATATTAGCCTCATGAGTTTCTAAGGCGGGAACTCTTTACTGGAGTAAAAAGCTCCATCTCACAGCTACAAAACAGCTGGTGGCATCAAAAAGCAGATTGCACTCCAATACGTGACTACTATGCCACCGGGACTCCCACACCACAAACAGACCATCCTTAAAAGTACAAAATAAATTCTCCTTCTACACACCCACCCCACCCCCATCCAACTACACACCCTTGCTCACTTGATTAAAAGAAAGGATTCAGATATTTAGTACAAAATTAACTGTCTTTAAAAATGTTCAGCACAACATTCTCCACCTTTCCCATCAAAACGGAAGTAGACAAATCTGACAGAAAGAAAAGCATTCTGAGTAGTTTATACTGAGTTTTAAGTCATTGGTCAATTATAAATACTAAATTTTAGTAACAGTTTGAAAAAAACATTTTAGGGCGAGCCCCGGTAGCGTAGTGGTTGTGTGCAGGACTGGGGCCCACTGGGATGGAGGTTCAATTCCAGCAGTGGGGCTGGGCCTCCTACTCCCACCGCTAGAGAGCAGTGATGCCCCCCCCAAAAAAAATTTTTTTTAAAGGGGAAAAAGCAGTATTTATAGATGGAAAAGGGATTGTATAACTGCAGAGTAAAAGAGGTATTTTTATTCCCCTAACTGCAAGGTAGAGGATTCCAATCTCCGAGCTGCTTCTGATTGAAAAATGAGACTATTTACTCCTGTAAAGATTGACCATCTGAGAAAACCTGAATAGCGTCATTGTGAGTCAGAATTGACTCCATGGCAGTAGGCTAACTTTGCTTTTAGATAACCACTTTCCTAATCATCAATTCAATAAATCATCCAATATTAGATGTGTGGTGTGGTATGTGTGTAAGTGTGTGTAGATTTATGTACTGCATAAATCTAATTCTGAAATTAAAAGTCTATGGCCAAAGTAATAAATTGTTTTCTGCAATTCTCACAACTTAAAGAGTTCCATAGCTTTATCTCTGTTTGTCTAACAAGGAAACTGAAGCTCAGAGATACTAGCAACCTAGTTAGAAAGCCCTTCAGCTCATATGCAGATTCAAATCCAAATGTTTCTGATTTCGACAAGAACTGTTGTTCAATTCCAAAATATTTCTAAAGTAAGTAGGAAGTAAGATATGTTCATACTCCTTCCACAATCATTATTATCTACAGCAATCCATGTGGTGAGGTTGTCACGAGCATGAAGCATATCCCTGGTGCTTCCAGCATCTGTCATTATTTGAACTACTACTTTTTCTTTGGTAGAGCACATATCTCAAAATTTATGTTTGGAATATCAGCATACTTTGTTCTCACAGAAATGCATGATACGAAACTGATTTCCTGAAGGATGCTTAGCATTCAATTAAGGAAGGCAAAATATAGTCATTTTCAAATCTAGGATAATACACGCCCAGTGCAAAACTCCTCAGAGGTGGCTGTACTTGCACTGTAGGTACCCAAGAGGATGATTCAAATTTTACTGAGGAGAAACGAAAATCTAACCTGCTCTGCTAGCACAATTTTAAACCCTAGACTTGTCGTTTAATCCTCTGATCTACACAGCTGGTATGAGCATTCCTAATTTAAAGATTGATAAATCAGGTCAGATAGTCTATAGAATTGGCTCAGGGTCCCATAAGTAGGAACAGATAAAGCTAGAATATGAACACAGTGCTAGTTAACTCCAAGTCCATAATGTTTCCTATTATACCATCTGGTTGGTTAGAATCAAAGTAAAGAGTATGCTTAATAAATTTTCTCATTATTAGAAACAGACAGACAATATATGCCATTAAAAGTAAAACTAAGTGTAAGTGCATTAACTCTACGTTTGTGTGTCACATTTTCTACTAGACATCACATCAATAGATACGACTAATTCTATAGAAAATAGTGTTGACAAATGAGAAAACTGACTCACATGATTCAATCACAGGTCCTTTATGTTTACCAATAAGCGGCTGTTCAGTAGCCTGGCCTGTTTGGGAATACACGTGAATCCAATCTAACTAAAGGCACTGCACCATTTTCTCCTGACACCTGAAGGACATTTGAGAGAGTGCCCAATTCAGGCTTGTGGGCCACTCAATCTGCTTTGCTGACTCTCCTTTGGTCCACATGCCCCACCCCAGCCCCCTCTGCACTTCTCACTTCCTCAGTGACACTCGCGGGCAAACTCTCTGCACTGTGCAAAATCATATTGCTTTTGTAATTAACACAACTGCTGGGCTATTACATTTTTTCCCCTTGAAAGCTGGCAAAATGTCTTCAGCACAAATTAAAGTGTGGCTTACACTTGTCATATAACTGCAAAAGAGAAAACTAACAAAGTAAGAAATTTTAACCTTTGTAAAAGCGATTTTTCTCTCCGTTACTGAAAAGAATTCTGTGACTTAAATCCATAACCGGCATCATGGAAATGACAGCCCAGAATTCAAAGGATGTGGTCTTATGCAAATGTGTTCAGAAGACTTCCTTAATGTGTTAAAGTTCAAAGTCAGAAGACTAAGGTGTGTCTGACCCAACAAAGTTTATTTTCTATCACCTTATATGCATACAACTGCTGGACAATGAATAAGGAAGACCAATAAAAAATTGATGCCTTTGAACTTTGGCCATGGCAAAGAATATGGAGGATACTAGATACTGCCAGAGAGACAAAGCAATCTGTCTTTAGTGAGTACTGGCAGAATGCTTCTTAGAAGTCAGGACAGGAAAATTTTGTCTAATGTACTTTGCAAGTATTATCAGGAAGGGCCATCAAACTTGTAGAAAGACATCATGCTTGGCCAAACAGAGAAATAAAAAGAAAGGCAGACCCTTGGCAAAATTCAAACAAAAGAAGATTGTGGAGATGGTAAAAGATCATGGAGTTGTTATGAACTGAAACTCCCTCACGGACACCCCACAACAACTGGAGGGAATAAACAGAATGTGCATATTCTATTAAGTCATGTGAGTCAAAAAAATGTGTGTTATCTAACGTGTGTGTATTTTGTGATGATCATAAGACTAAATGACTTACATGCATTGTTCCATTTAATCCTCATGCAATTCTCTCATTTAATCCTGATGCCGTTCATTATTGTGATCCCCATTGCACAAAGGAAGAAGTTAAATTAAATCCCAAGGAGAAAAAAGTAGCCGCATTTGTATAATTTCAGACTAATTTTATATGGTAGCTTTTGCTTTTGGTTGTGGGTAGTTACCTTTGAGACCAGCTCTGACTCATAGTGACCCCCTGAGCTAGAAGAAAACCTGCCCTACAAGGTTTTTGAGGCTGCGACCCTCCTTGCATCAATCTCCCAGTGTTTCTCTTGTTGAGTCTTGGAGTCAGTTTGAACCACGGATCTTTCCGTTAGTATTGCACTCTTAATCACTGTGTCAAGGATGCTCAGTGTGGGGGAATCAACATCAAGAGAGTGGAGGCACACTAGTACGGTAGCAGTAAAGATGAAAAGTAATTTATCATTGCTCCATTTTACTTTTTGTATATGGAGTGAAAAACTTTTCCATTGTGTTTTCCATGTCTCTGAGATGTGCTTTGGGGGTAAGATGTGACTGTACTCCCTTTACAACTTGATGGAGGAAAAACTTTCAATGGGATAGTTCTTTATTTGGTGACTGCCTTACCAAATACTTCTGGGAGCCACTCTAGCATTTTCCTTTAAGAAGAAGAGGTATGTGAATAGGGACTGGCTGGGAAATAGCCTAAATCACTATTTAGATAATGCACCCAAAGAGCTTTATGTTTGCTTAACAATGTGTTTCAAATGGGAGAAACTTAAAATTCTTTCTCAAGGATCTTGCTTTGGGCACACACCCTACCTTTCCCACTATATTGAACATAGTGTGCTCATTCTGAACTTGCATTGTAGCTTAGACAGAGGTGTTGGGGCTGTGTGAGCTAGTGAAAGGTAAGCACTTTATACATGCATTGCTGTCGCTTGGTATTCCAGAACAATTCCTGCTCATACTAATCCCATGTGACAGTATGAACTATAGGATTTTCTGAAAGGCAATATGTATAGGAGCAGTTTACCAGGTCATTCTACTGTGGAGACTCTGTTTGGTTTCCAGCCACCAACCATCAAGTGACCCACTGATCACTTAACCACTGAACGTTCCTTTTTCATTAATCTATTGGTCAGAAAAGGAACCGATTGGTGCAATAGAATTCTCGACCAGGTTGAAGACCAGTTCTCTGTGGCATTAAACACATGTCCCATTTCTTTACTAACATCCATTTAGCAGTCTGTTTTTCTGAAAGAATATAAGGATTACTTTTTTTAAATCATGATATGGGAGGCTCACAAAACTCTTAGCACGATCCACCCAAACATCCATTGTATGCAAAGCATATGTGTACCTTTGATGCCATCATCAATCACAAAATATTTTCTTTCCATGTAGCCCCTGGCATTGCCTTCTTCTTTTTCAACTTCCCTCCCTGTTCCCCCCCTCTCATGGACCCTTGATCATTTATAAACTATTATAATTTTGTCTTGTTGAACGCTGTCCAATGTCTCTCTTTGCCCACTTCCCTGTTGTCTGTACCCCAGGAAGGAGGATATAGGTAGATCCCTATAATTGGTTCCCCCTTGTTACTCTACTCTCCCTCCACCCTCCCAGTATCACCAATCTCCCCACTGGTCCTAAAGGGATCGTCTGTCCTGGATTCCCCATGTTTCTGATTCTTATCTGTACTAGTGTACATCCTCTGGCCCAATTGGATTTGTAAGGTAAAATTCAGATCATGATAGTAGGAGGGAGGAAGCATTTTAGAACTAGAGGAAAGATGCATATTTCACCTTTGCTACACTGTGTCCTGACTGACTTGTCTCCTCCCCACAACACTTCTATAAGGGGATGTCACTTCCTTTGCAGATGGACTTCATTATTAAAAGATTTCCTATTTATGAATGTTCTTCGTTAGATCACATCTGTACTCCCCAAACAAAAACCTGCATCACATTTGCAGACACTCACAGAGTAGCACAACTACCGAGCAGGGAACATTTGTGTCGTCTTTATAAAACAGAATGATGGTGCATGATAAGAACTGACCATCATTTTATTTTGGTTCAAAATTTGTTTCTCTTTTGTGAGAATGTGCTTTATAGAATGATGTCATTTAACCAATGCTTAACGACTGGTAGAATGGAAAAATTATCACTTTGCAATCCTTAAAGACATAAGACAATTCCTGGATTATCCAAACACATTCGGATGTGAACTGACAAGGTGAAGGTTTGCATCCATGTATGTATACCAGAGGAAATGCTTGAGAAACATGGTTCTACTCTAACACATACAGAGTTGCCATTGTTTGGGATGAATTAAGTGAAAATTCTTAAAGTATTGACAGATGTAGACCAAGGGTCAGCAAACTGGAGTCATATGGGCTCTTTCAGCATATGGCTCTGAAGCAAAAATGAAAATGAAAATAAAATTAGCATCATTTCACTTATCACATTACTTAAAATGTTCCGTATTTTAAAAAATGTATTTACAGCACTCCCATAATGTTTTAATTATTGTGCAGGACAGAACTAGCTTTTCTGTCCCAGAAGTTTGCCAACCTCTATCTGGACACTGATCATTAACTCGGATGTCATCAAAATGTCATGTCACAGGGACTTGACTGAGCAGCACCTGCATGATCACACTGATTAATCTTAACACCCCTGAAGGATACCGGTCAGCTCTTCTGGGCCTCCTGATGGGATGCCAGAGGATGTTCATCACTGTCGATCTATGTGTACCCCAAGATCAGGGAACCTGAAGTCACTTCCCCAGTGAAACATACTATTTGTAAGCACATCACAAATATTTGATAAGATCCTATTGGGAGATCAATATGAAATAAGATACATCCATTTTGAAGTAACAAAAAGAAACATGTCCGCTTAAAAATTATATCTATGTTACAAGATTCCATCTTTCAAATATATTTTGAAAAAACTTCTTCAAGGAAACACTGTGATTAAACGGAAGAACAAAAGTTTAAGTAAATGTATCTTCCACCTTTAAATGGATGGTCATTGATGAAAAAGAAAATAAAACCAATTACAGCCACACAAACACAAATAAAAGCATTCTAGGATTTGTTTCTTTTAAATTTTTAAGTGCCCTGTCTAACTACCTCATGAATAAACTGAAGGCTGGTCACCAATCTGTACAATGACTTAAAGATACCTGATTCTCTTGGATGAGGTTAGAGCCTGGGGAAGATATGTGCTGTTTTGCTTTATAAAAGCCTTTGTTTTCTGACATGTTAGAACATTGTTCAGATACCAGAATGGAAAGGAACTGGGGGCTGGAAGATAATCCAGGCACTCATTCTCAAAAGGGAACTGATTATCCAAGAGACCTGTGTAAACCTATACAATCTGCCTCTAGCAACTCAGTTCCTCCTTTTCCTCCAGCCTCCTCCAAGACCTCCCTCTTATGACAATTTCCTCCCCCAGATCTATTTATAGTTCTTTCTCATCTTAACTTCTTTTAAGGTTTCCATTGTTTTACCCAAAATGGGAAAAAAAAAACGGTTCATGATGTTGGAAATGGAGTTTTATGGTTTCTGCAATACAATTCTATGACAAAGCGCTGGAAAGAACATCTTAATATTCTCTGTGGTCTTTTTCTATCTAAAGACCATGGCCTCAGAAATCATTTAAAGTTGTGATTCAGTTTTCCTTGGACCCATTGAACTTTCTCTATGTTTTCTCATCTGCCAAATGGGATTGTGTTAGTCTGCGTAGACTAGAGAAATACATTCATAAACATGTATATGGATATAAGGGAAAGGTTTATGTACAAGAGGAAAGAAATATTGAGACAGCATTCCAACCCAATCCAGTCTGAGGTCATAAGACTTATAGTAGCCCATATGTCTGATGCCAGTTTATAAAGTCTCCTTCCAACTCTCGGGGCATGTGCAATGACACCAGGATGACCACAATCCAGTGGGTGTATAGTCTTGCATATCCAGTGGCAGTGGAAGTATCCTGGCACTGGCAAGGATCTCCTCTTGGCTTCTCATTTCCAGGGCTGAGGGCCCATCAGTAGCATCCAGTGATGGTGGAAGCATCTCAGCACTGGCAGGAGTCTCCAGGTGGCTTCTCTGGCCCCAGAAGTTTGGTTCCATCAGGGCAAACACATGTGGCTTCTCCTCCAGCTCCTCTAGTCTCCAGGAATCAGAATCTATCAGCAGGCTGTTATGTCATCTTGTCAGTAATTTGTCTCCAAGGAACTGAGTTACTGGTCTCTCATCTCCCCGGGGGAAATATTGTGAGATTTCCCAGAATTCTCAGAGAAAGCCATGCGCACACAGAGGTCTCATTGGCTATCTCCAGATTGACAGACTAGATTCCACCACTACACTCTTAGTTAAATTGCCACCAGAGTAAGTGACTGCCACAGGGATCAAGGATTATACCAACTTTATGGGTACTATTGGGCCTTCAAGGAATCCTGATGGTATAGTGGCTACTCTTTGGGTGGTGTGATAGGTAGTTTTATTGTGCCAACCTGGCCAATAGGAACATGCGGGTTTAATCAGGTCACAATTTGATTGGAGGGAAAAGAGATAAATGTTTCTTCAAGGTCTGTCCCTCTCACGCTTGCTCTCTTGTGTGCATGTTGCTTTAGCTAGATTACTGCCTAAATAACTAGCTGGTTCACTGCCTAGTGAATAGCTAGTTCACTGTGAGCTACACTACCTATGGGGTCAGGTCACTTGTTGTTAGAGCTTGAAACTCTGTCCACATTGTTAGTGCATTGTTAGTGTTGAGCTTAAGGTTGGTGGATTCCATAGACCTGCCTTGCTTGTGTTCAATAGCCCATCCAGGCCTGCTTTGCTATGCGCCCGAGCTACCCGCTGTTGGTGACTCACCCTGCTTCCTGCTGTCTGCAGGCAGGCTCTGTTTGCTATACCCCATGGAGGACTCTACTGTTTGCTTTCTTGACTTTGGACCTGGCAGCCCACATGAGTTGAAGGACTTCCAGTATATTAACTGTTCTATGGAAGTGGATTGAACTGAACTGTCTATACAGTTTTATATACTAATTAGCTGTTATATTCCTTTTTGCCGTATAGCCTATCCTCTTAAAGACATATATAATATCATATGTCCTGATTTCATTTCTCTAGAGAACCCTGCCTAACACAGGCTGCAGTTTGCAAGGTCAGACATTGGAAACCCCCAGACGATTCATGAAAGAAAGATAGAACTTTTTACTGCCAGTAAAGAGTTATAGTCTCAGAAACACACAAGGACATTCTATCCTGTCCCATAGGGTCTCTATGATTTGGCAGTAACTATATAGCAGTGAGTTTATTTTGTTTTATTTTTATTAAGGATAGAATTAGTTGACACATGTGAAGTGCTTTCAATGGGGCCTTTAATATAGTAACCTTGTTTAAAGCTATTTTATTATTAATGCAGTTGTAGTGATTATTATTTTAAAAAATTTTCCCCAAACAAGAATGTAATCAGTAAAAAGAGAGAGAGAAAAAGTTTCCAAGATCCAGCTGAAGAAATATCTAAGTCCAGAACATGTTTGCAAATCTCCTCAACAAACCAGAAAACCAGTTGGTTTGCCCAAGTCTCTGACTCTCAGACTCTTTCAAACATCTGGGGCTGAGAGAGATCCTTTGGATTTCCCTAACTAACATCAGTCCACAAACTACCACTTATTGATGCTATAAAAGTAGGGTATGGGATTGTCAATTAAAGCAAACCCACATGACACTTGAGTTTAAATGGGGACACTGCCACTTTACAGATGTGTGACTTGAATGACTTTGCTTGATATGCCCAAACATGGCAAGTTTTGTGAGGAACTACAAATGCCAAGATGGCAGTGAAGTTCCTATGGGAGACCCCTGCTAAAGAGAGGCAGTAATCAGAAGAGCTTCTCTCATAGCTGAAGTGTCTGCTTTGGAAGAAACTTGGTTTCATGTTGTGCATATGCCTGGGTTCTAATTCTGGCTCTTTCACTTCTCCCTTATGTGATTTAGGCAAATACCCAACTTACTTTACTTGCTGCTTCCGCTCCTAGAAAAACAGGTTGTATGTTGTGAAAACAATAAGAAACCCATGGAGAATGCACAGCAAACGGCTTAGAAAGCAAAAAAAAACTCTCAATGTGTGCGAGCCACTAATCAATGCGAGTAACTTCCTATGTTCCTGAAATTGAATTAACTTTTGCTTTTGGGAAAAAATATAGACAAGCCTCCTTCTTCAACCCTATAGATAAGCTATCCTCTCATCTCATTTGGGAATCAAGACTATTCATTTGAATTTGAAGTGATTTCTTTATGAAAGCACAAGTATCAGAAATAAATCTGTATTTATTGTTAGAAAATCAAAAGCATATTGCCCTGAAAGTAAATATAGACTTTCCTTGGGTTATGAACATCTGATTTGTGGAACAATGCTGAACGATCTCTTAATACTATGCAAATTTTCTCTCACTTGGAAATGACTGAACCTAATTGCAACAAATTATTGACCACAATCCCATCTACTTTCTCAATTGCTGGAAATGAATCAAGCCTCTGCTTACATTAAAGTACGTCTCAGTACACGCAAGAACCCTATGCAGCTCTTCAGACTAACTTACAAATCCGACTTTTAAAAACCCTTGAGATGGATCTTATCTAAATCTTAGGGGCTGCCCATTGCTCCTTCCAGGAGCTTCCGCTTCCCTTCAGCTGAGGAGTCAGAAGCAACAGATAAAAATACAAAACAAAGTCCACTGCCAGGAAGTCAATTCTGGCTCATAGAGGCCCCACAGAGGGTTTTGGAGGCTGTAAACCCTAATAGGCTTAGATAGATCCGTCTTTCTCTGGAGGAGCCCCCTGTGGAGTCAAACTTCCTCCCAGTCATTAGCAGTCCAAAGGCAAAACCACAAAGGTGAGGTGGAATGTAAGGATGGATAATTTTCTTTCATGTTCCTGTCAATGAATGATGGGGATGGTGGTGGCACGGCATTGTCTGAGACCCTTAGATGCCATTCTCTACAGAAGTCACAGTGGGCCATTTTACTGACCCTTGAGAAGGCCGGGCTTCAACCCTCCCAAGTGTAGAATCTAGGGCACAGACAGTTCAACCCCAACATTAGAAAGACACTAAGAAAACTGAATCCAGCACAAAAAAATATATTCTCTGAATCATTAGTCCCCCAACTTTCCTTATGTTTGAATAATGATACTTTATAAAAAGAAAAGGATGAGGGGTTGCTGGGGGGGTGGGGTGGGCGGGGGGTGATGTGGATAAGCAAATGAAGCCTTCCTTAGCAATTTGATTATTAGGTCGCTTCAAAAGAAGCAATTTAAGAAACCAGCAAATGCCGTTGGGGGAACTAAAATAATAACAAGCAACACTAATATAGCACCTTTCCTCTTCAAAGCACTTTACAAACATGAAGTAATTAGGCCAATTAAAACTTGAAAAAGTAGCCTATTTAGACGCAACCTTCCCTTCACATACAGTGCATCTGCTGGAAATGACTCTCAAGTCTTATTTTCAACACAAAAGATGCTCCCAGGAAAACAAGATAACCATAAATAACCAGCGAAACTTCATTTCAGAAGGATCTGGGTCTAGAAGCCTTTCAGGCGTTTAATAGAAAGGACGATTCCCACACTCTGATTCTGCTTTGTGATCCATACTCCAGGCTGCTTATAGATAGAAGCTTCCTAGCCACCCCTGGCCCTTAGAGTAGAGGATACCTCACCACACAGCAAAGACAGGCCAGGGGATGTGTAGATTGTTTGGGGTTTGCCACTTTGTGGTGAACTAATTCCCTAAGAAGAATCCTACACGAATGGCAGGAAAGGGGCATAGTGTGTTGACTTTGTGAGTATTCTGAAATAGGAGGAAAGATATGAAGGTCATTTCAAACTCACCAAACCCATTGCTGCTGTATGGATTCGTATGGCCCTATCGATTCCTAAATGTGTAGCTCTTAATGGGAGTAGAAAACCTCATCTTCCCCGCTCAAATTATCTGGTGGTCTTAAATGGTTAGCAGCTGAACTGGTAACGCCTACACCACCAGAGCTCCCATTCAGTTTAGAGAGCCTTAGTGGCACAGGTGTTAGAAAGCTCAGCTGCTAACCAAACACCACAATCACAACCGAGGATGAGGCAGTTCGCTCACGTAAAAACAACCACTTTGGAAAGCCAACGGGGCCTTCCTGCATCGTCACTACCATGCAGGTGAAATGGACTCAACGGCATGGCTTTGCTTTTGTTTGTTTGCTAGTGGCACAGTGCTGAAAGCACGGGGACACTAAACAAAAGATCAGCTCTTCATGCTCACTACCCAGTAAGGGGTGGGGATGGGGGAGGCCATAGATGTGGCTATGTGCTTTCATAAATGCATGTGGAAAATCTTATCAAGTATTTCTAGCCTCTCCTATAGCATTACTACAAGTCAGAACACATTCCATGGCAATGAGTTAAGTTTAACCACTAACTCACTATATGACTTGGGTTAACCATTTCATTGACTTATGGTTTCTTAATTCTGAAATTACTTGTTTGGATTAGATCAATGGTTTTCAAGGCATATTCTGGGGCAAGTAAATGCACTAAGAATCTCCTGATTCAAGAGAACGAGCTCCATTTTAATTGTTTGAAAATATATTTTCATTTTGAGTTATAATTTTTAAAACAAACATCAGAGTAGATGATATCTTGAGATCCCGTGCAACTTTGATATTCTATGACATCATACATTCTTCTAAATTCTCTAGTATACAGGGCCCATTTCAGTAAAAACCCATAACATCAGTTGAATCTATCGGAATCAGGAAGGAAATGAAGAATCAAGAAAAATTGAATTATTTCTTATGCACCATAAATCAGGGTGCTTTTGAGTAATGTTAAATCACTTCTAAATCATAGCAATTGCCTGCAACAAAGGTTATTCTTGGCTATTAAAGTATTTTACCAGGTTTTTCTTCTGCAGAGTCACTAGGTACTTTGTAATTATCAGCTTTCTAATCCAAAAACCAGACTCATTGCCACTGAATCAATACGACTCAGAGTGAATCTTCTGTGAGTTTCTGAGACTGTAACTGGTTCTGGAAATAGAAAGACCAGTCTTTGCACCAAAGAGCTCTTTACTGGTGGGTTCTGGCAGCCAACCCTGTGAATCACAGTTTAAATTATAACCACCACACCACCAGGGCTGCTAAATTTTCATGAAATGTCTAAGTCTTTGACCGTGCTGCCACCAAGACTCAAAGTCAAAGGTAAAGAGCCTTGCGTGTCTTTGGATGGTCTGAAAGGAAATCTGGGGACAAAGATCATTTCAATAACCCTGAGTTCCACGAGGTTTAGTTTTCTCTGGTCTAGCTTCTTTGCCAATCCCGATGTGACTGATTTTGGTCATAGGGTCTTCATATATAAATTTAAAGATGGAGGCCTGAAGTTAATTATATTCCACAAGTTTGCAGTCTACTCAGAGAGGCTTATATAAAGTTCATGTTTCATTCCCCTTCCCTAATATATTAATACATATGCTCTATACCTTCCCATTTGGCATGGAGGGTCAAGAACTGAGCAGCTAACAATTACCTGGGGCAAAGATGAGTTTGTTTGCTGCCTTGTAGCTTTATAGTCTACTTCCTTAAATATTTATAGTCTCAGAAATTGTATGGATCGGTTCCACTCCAATGCTATGAGTTGGGATCCAGGGTAATTGATCCATTTTAGTTTGATTTAAACTCTTTAACATCATAGTCCTCGAAAGAAAGAAAATAAATGGAAAGATTTGAGTAAACTTGTAGCTCCCCTATTAACACCAGTTCCCAATGCTCCCCAGAAAAGGTCTACTTTTCAGAGTTCTCTCTGATCTCCAGATAGGCTACTGGGGAGTACATATCATTTAATCCCATATAATTAATGCTAGCAATCTTCACTGCATCCCTAGAAAACTGAGACTGAAAGACAAAATGAAAAAACGTCCTGAAACTTGGGTAGGAGAGCCAAAGAGGGAGCATTATAATTTTTAATTTCAACTTCTAAACTTTCCACTTCTAAACAGTTTTCCTTTTTATGTGGCATGGACCACGGACTGCTGGCTCCACAGAAACCAAGTAAGGATTGCTTTCTGTACTTTCTATAACCTAATGTCTGTGGGATTTCTCTTTAGCACCTTGTGGTTCCATATCTATGAGAACAGAATTGGCGGTAGGTGCCCCAACTTCAGGAGCGCGAGTTTGAAATCAGGGCACCTGGATCGTTAAAAACGACACTAAAACCATTCTGATAATCATTGCATTTCTAAAGGGGTATTCTATTTTGATGCATGTGGATACTAACACCTACCCAATACATTTAGAGAGCTATTATGGGATTTTAATATACTCTTTGCTTAAACACATTAGACTTACACAAAAATGCTCTACATAACTCTGGTGTCATTTAAGATGTGTTAGTTCCAGATATTTTCCATCTCTTACAACATGGCAACTGAATAATGAGCCAAACTAAAGAGTTTCCCAGGAGCACAGATTTCCCCAGTGGAAATAAAGGATTCCTATTTCCAGATGGAAAGTATTTTGGCATTTCCTGAGAGAACTTGAATAGTGATTAAAATAGCAGTAGATACTCCTTACTGAGTAAAAGTCTAGCAACTCATTTATAAGCCTATCTACACTCTAATTAAAACAGCACAATTATCTAAGAAATTGTGAGGAAATGCCATCAATACTATCGACTGTCTTTGCAATGCTAACAATCACACGGAAAATGCAATGACATCTCTTAATGCCCACATGCAGCATGTAAAAGGATTACAGTGAGTTATAGCTGCAGGATACTGGGGAAAATTCTAGGAATGGCCAGAAAAAAGTGGCCTAAGGATTAATTACAGGACCCTGAGAGTTTTCCAAGGGCATGAATTTAAAGTAGTTGGTCTAGGGTAACAGGCATTTCTTGATTATAAACAAACAAAGCCCTCTCTTACAGATGTCTTGACTTTGAATGTATTTAACATCCCAAACTCTAAAATAAAACTTAGTGTCATCCAGTTAATTTCAACCTACAAGACAGGGTAGAACTTTGCCTATTGATTTCTGAGGTGAGACTGTCATTCTTTAAGGGAGTAGAAAATCGTGTCTCTCCTCCCACTAGATCACACAATTATGAGTCAGGCTGCTAATCACAAGGTCAGTAGCCATCCTGCAAGAAACAGGGAAGGTTTTTATTTGTATACTGAGTTACAGTCTCAAAAACTCACAGGGACAGCTCTCTTCTGTCCTTCAAGGTCTCTCTGAGTCAGAATGGAAGACGGTAGTGAGTTTTAAAACAGAGAGGTGTTTAAATTCTGTGTGACAATGGGTAGCATGCCTCTGAATTTATCTAGGAATGAGTTACATGACAACTACAATTGTACAATTACAGTTACATTGCAATTCTTACTAGCAAGGAGTACATAAAACTTAGACTATCACTAAATTATTTCTTTGGTAATGATTTGAAAAACCCAAATATATGTTACCAAAAAATCACACACCTTAGCCAAGAGTTATGATAGGTTCGGGAAACTAAAATTTTATACTCATAAACCTGGTCCCCCGAATTTTACATCAATTTAAATAATAAATTAATAATTTTAAATTAATAAACCTGGTCTCCAAACCTTCAGGCTATTAATGAATGGGACAAATGGTTTGGGTTCTACCAGCTTCCAGCTCCATTGTTCTCTAATTTTCTATCCACAATAGTAGGAGGAACAGAGAAAAAGAGGAAGACCTAGGCCCTCGACAAGATGGATCATCAAGTAGCTGCAAAAATGTGGTTCGACATGGGAGTAATTGTGAGGCTAGACCGGGAACAGGTGGCGTTCAGTTCTATTCTAAACCAGGTCCCTGCGAGTCAATGCCTCTGCCTTGGCACCTAACAGCATAGTAGACAAGCAAGCTATGGCAACATATGTCAAATGTGCTTGATACAATTAATGTATGGATTATTATCAGATCTCTCAATAAAACAATTTATATAAAAATGACATCGACTATCCATTTTCTGTATAGCATGGAATAAAATCTAACCCAATCCCTACTTTTACCTTTATATTGGTGAAGCTATTCTACCTCATAACTCCACTATCAACAGAATACACATGTATTTACTGAATCAGAGATGGTATTTGCACTAGAAAATTATGTGACAAATCCACATGTTTATCATCTTTGCTTAATCTCAGCTTTATTCTTATCCTAATCAAAATTGAAAGTCTAACCTTTCCACTTTAAGACACATATCTTATCCAACAGCTTCCACATTTACATTCACAAATCTGCAGTCTGATGTAGGCACCCAAGGATAAGGGTGTATTTCCTCTTCAGAAATGGGAACAAGTTTTCCCTACTACTTCAGGTCACTGTTGAATACACACAGAGTCACACATGTGGATACACGCACTATGCATACCTGATTTATGTGCTTGTTTTGGAAAATGAATAGAGATGTCCACAGTATCAATCAAATCAACCATAGTTCAATAATATCATCAGTAAAATGTTTTCTATGTCACTTACCCCTACAACCAACTTCTGGTAAATTTAACAATGTAACATTCTCTTCTAAAAAATACGTTGCTCAAAGTTTTTACCTGGTTCTCAAGAATAGCCTTCAGTGGCTCTCACTGCCACCCTGGCCTTAGGATTTTGAAATTACTGAAGTGCAATGTTGAATTTCCCAATATCATTATATCTTTCTATAAATTCCCTCAAATAAAATGTGCTACTATTCTGCATCTATCTATTACTTGATCCATATTTGTTTTTAAATAAAGGAAACACTTCTTCAAAAACCAACTGGTTAACTATATTGTTTCAGAAGCATAGCATCTAATGTTCTCCAGTAAATTAGATAGACATTGGAATCTTGCTTTATAACACTTTTCTCCTAGTCCTGACTTGCTATGAATTAGGATCTGAGGCTGGGTCTATACACCTGACATTTTTGAAAAAATGAGACAAACTAGATATGTATCCCCTCACAGGTAGGGTATGAACTTCCAATTAGTCCTTTCCTTCTAATATATTTTAGTTCAGTCTCTGTGTATAAATACTATGATCTTAGAGAAAAAGAAAGAGCACATAATTTCCAAAGAGTAGATCTTATTCTTAAATAAGTAGCCTTCCCTTTTCTTTCTGGTTATAGAGTTGGTCATTGTTAGAAATATTAAATATTCACTGAAGACAAAGAATGGGGAATAAATTCACTAAGAAGCAAGTATTGCCTGGAGGAAGGTTGCAGGGAAATAGAATTCATACTTGCAGTATGAATGCATTTCCCCTGGCATTCACACAGTTTCTCTTGGCTTTCAAAGACTAACAAATTGATTGACAGTACCATGAAGTGGATTGCTAGCTATCTGAACACTTAAATCATAGGAAATTGATTAATCACTTTGATATCAACCTTTAGGGAAGGTCCTACAATTGGGTCTCAGTTCTACACTTGACCCTGTAATATTTAGCAAAAGGTCCACTGTGTACACTTGGCAAAGACAAAGAGGTGGGAAAATCCATGATAAAGTGAATTGCAGAATAGAGTTTAGAGTGGGCCAAAAAACAACATGAATTATCACAATCTTAAGATAATACAGTAAGAAAAGATGAGTTCTAAAATGAAATAAACATGAATTTAAATCATTGTTTTATTTTTGGAGACCTAGATGAGTTTAACAAAATGGTTTCGTTAAGCCTCATAGTTTAAAATATTCACAGTAAATTCTATTTTGGGGGGGTAACTGGAAGAATTTAATTATATAGCATAGGTTAAGAACATAATATAATGTCTGTAATTAATAAATGATGATTATTTTATGCGTAAAGTACCATATTTATTTTAAAATGCTAAATTCACAACTGAAAATACGTAAGACCTTGTAGTCTGTTTTTGTCTGGGTTGACTGGAGAAACAAATCCAGAGATATTCATATGTGTGCAAGAGTAACTATCTGTTAAGAAAATATCTCATTTTCCCTCCCTTCCCCACCTTGGCAGTCTCATGAACTCTTGATAACTTATAAATTATTATTTTTCCTGTCTTACACTGTCTAATAGCTCCTCTCACACACTTTCTGTTGTACATCCCCCAGGGAGGAGGTTATATGTAGATCATTGTTATCAGCTCCCCCTTTCTACCCCACATTGCCCCTGACATCCTGGTTTTGCTACTCTCATTATTAATCCTCAGGGTTTTATCTGTCCTGGAGTCTCCATCCTTCTAGTTCCTATCTGTACCAGTGTACATTCTCTGGTCTTGTCAGATTTATAATATAGAAATGGGGTCCAGGGAGGAGGGGGAGCATTAAAGAACTAGAGGGAAGTGCTATACTGCACCATGACTGGCCCATCTCTTCCTTGTGACCCTTCTGTAATTGTCCAGATGTCCAACTGTCTATAGATGAGCCTTGGGTCTCCACTCCACATTCCCCCTCAGTCCCATTGATAAGATTTTTTTGTTCTGGGTCTTTGATGCTTGAGAGCTGATTCTATCAGCACCTCATGATCACAAAGATTGGTGTGACTCTTCCATGGGGACTTTGTTGCTTCTCAGCTAGATGGCCTCTTGTTTATCTTCAAGCCTTTATGACCCCAGATGCTAAAGCATTTGATAACTGGAAATCATCAGCTTTCTTCACCACATTTGCTTATGCACCCATTTTGTCTTCAGCAATTGTGAGCACATAGAATGCTGGGCTATTAGAACAAAATGCTCTTGCATTGAGGGAGTACTTGAGTAAAGGCCCAATGTTCACCTGCTACCTTAATACTCAAATTATAAACATATGTACGTGGATCTCTTTCCCTATCATTATATATAAATATATTTATATATGTGCATGCCGGTACCTCGACCTCTATAAATAAGAAAAAATGAAGAGCTGATACCAGGGCTCAAGTAGAAAGAATATTTTTTGAAAATGATATGCACAAATGTGCTTGACACAATGGATGGATGTATGGATTGTGATAAGAACTATATGGGCAACCAATAAAATGATCAATAATAATAATAGTAGTAAACTCAATTATGTAAACTTGAAGAAAAAAGAAAAGAAAACATCCCGGCCCAGTCCAGATCAATTTCATAAGTTCAATATTAGACTATAAGTCCAATATTTGCCCATGTGCCTGAGATTGGTCCATTACGTCTTCTCCAGATTCAGATAGCACATACAGTGACACCAAAAGCAAGAATATTACAGGCCAGTGGATGAAGAGTCTTGTGAAAACAGGTCAGTGCTGGCACGGATGTCCATGTGGCTCCTGGAGCTCTGCGTGTGGGCTGCCGTCAACATTACTCCATGTGACTTGTCAACAGCAAGTGAGGCCGATACAGTGTGTGTTCTGCCTCCATGGAGGAAGACAGGAAGTTCCAGAGTCATCAAGACAAGGCCATTCCCACACAGAGACAACATGGTCTATGAACTGATCGACAGACTAGACTTCACCCATTTGCTCAAGTTGACAGATTACTTAACTGCCACATATTCTTTCATTAACCAAAATTTTCATGTATTAAGTACATAATAAATGTTTAGGCAATTATTATTTACAATGGTCTGTTTGGTTCAGGGACTTACAAAGATTAACTAGTACCAGCTTTAAGCAATTGCCAAGGAAAAAAAAGAAATTGCAGATAAATCTAGATATTATGTGAAACTGCTGTATAGCAGCCACTGTGTCAATTCACCTATTACAATTTTTCTGGGTTTGTTTTTGTTTTTATTTACTGACCGTCTTCTAAGCATGATGTCCTATTTTAGGGGATAATATCTTCTGATAAAATGTCCAAAGAATATTAGATAATATTCTGACATCTTTGTCAGATGTCCACAGATCTCCACAGAGGCTTCTGACAGTAATTCTGCCAAATGGAGCATTCTGCAAGTTCCTCTGAAAGTTCATGGCATAGTTAATAACCTCTGTCAGCATCATAACACAAAGGCATCAATTCTTCTCTGGTCTTCCCTGTCCATTGTCCCTCTGTCATATACATGTAAGACAATTGATAAACGCATGGCTTGGCTCAGGTCTGTTGAATGTGTATGCCTAAATGACGCCACCACATGACTCAGCCAATTGGACACAGCACAGATGCCAAATCTCCCATACCTGCCATGAGTAGAGCTAAAAAACCTTTTTTAAAAAAGTAAGCTGAGACAGGAGAGTCTCTCTAATGAATGATGATTGTGAAGACATGGGGAAATTGGTATGATTATTCATGGGAGCTAGGAACGAAAAAATGCATGAGGTTGGGCTGAAACCACGTGGCATGATGTATATACACTTAAATGATTAGATATACAATGGCTACACAGACATACACTGAAATTAAAAAGTTAGACAAGGCACGAGTGAGGAGATGAAAAATTCTAAATAATTCCCAAAGCATCAAGTTTCTGATTAAAATTAATAAGCTACCTTAAATTGAGCACTTATGTTCCATGGAATTTTCTAGGGCTTTATATGTACTCACTGAAATTTAGACATCACAAAACTGTCTACAGCCTAATTATCGTTATATTTGTCATTTAATACATGAAAATTAGAGCTTAAGTAGAAAGCAAATGCTTTGAGAATGACAAGGACAACAAATGTACAAATGCATTTGACATACAATGGAGGGATGTATGGATTGTGATGAGTTTTATGATCCCCCAATAAAATGATTTTAAAAATACATGAAAATTGATACACAAAGAAACCAAACAGTTTACCTCATTTTCAATACTATTACTGGTGGGAGCCAGCATTTAAACCTGGGAATTCTGGTTTTAGAAACATCCATATTCCTCCTTGTATTAGTCTGTCTTAACCATTGCTCCAGTTCTTGTGTGTCATTATAAGAAACCTCTATTTGTTAAATTTGTCTAAAGGAATCTTTCCTTCACTTGACCAGAGATGTCTAAATGAAAGCAGCTCCTTTGTATCTGACAGTTTTGCATAAAGGACGTGGATGGCAGGAGGATGGCAGGTTTTAGGCGACTTCTTCCTCTGTGGAAATATTCTGCTTTGTGTACAGAGTAGCAGGACTTGATTTCTGAAGATGAGCCTTTGATAGTTTTTGAGGTGGCATTTTGAGATAACAGAACCTTGAAATAATAATGAAGCAACTTTTCTTAAAATCTCCCAAGTGCTCCACAGGAATCCTCTTATGAATGTCTACATCATTTTTCCAAAGAGGTTCAGAGGAAATACAACCATCTCCTCAGGGGAACAAGACCCAAAGACCTCCCAGGAGAGAACAGATGCTGTTGCTTTAGGTCTCTGGCATACTCTAAGCTGTGCACCTATCTGACTTGTTGCCACATTGACTATAAAGCTTTTAAAGAAGAACTGTCATTTTCATCCTTCTGCAACCACTGCCCGACAAAGAGGCAGCACACGGAAAGCTGCACAGAAATGTCTTGTAATAAATGAATGAAGGAACCAAGTTCAGAAGAGTGCCTACATTACTACTAGCATTTTCCTTCCCCAAACAAAAATATAAGCACTTTTTAAAAATGTGGTTAGTGTTTTTCTTCTTGTAGAAAAAAATCACATGCTAGATATTATATTTTTTGTACATGTATTAATGAAATAGTCAGTATTCAAATCTAGGATGAGATTTCTTGAGTCTGAATCTTGGGCCCCCTGATTGTAAACATGTTTATTCCATTTTTCTATTTCCCAATTTCCTAAATTAAGAAACTCTGTAAGATAGAGTTAATCATTATGTCTGTGTAGAGGGTTGATGTGAGGACTGATTGAAACAGCATTTCCAGAACAACTTCTAGCATACGATAGGTCTCAATAAACATCAGCCTTCAGCTATGACTCTTTAAAGAGAAAACTAGGCCCAGAAAAGTGGGTGAAATGAGACAGCATTCAGTCTAAAACATGAAAAACAAAGGAATACTGTATAAGTTATCCAGGGAGCAGAGGGGAGAGGTGGCATGGGGGGAGTGGGAAAGGCGGAGCGATGCCAGGGGCTCAAGTAGAAAGAAAATGTTTTGAGGAAGATGACAACATATGTAAAGATGAGGGGTATCACCTTGCTAACAATCACACTGTAACATCATCAATGTATGGAATGTTAGGCAACAGCTGTAAGTATACCTGTAGGAATTATCTTTGTTCCTTGGGTCCTAATATAACTTCTCTAAGCCTCAAAATCCTCAGGACAAAGTAAACATAATGATAACACCTGCTCCATTGGACTAAAATGATGAGTTGAGACATTTGAGAAGACAAGTGAGAGGCTCGTAGAAGTGCAAAGCAAAGGCACGCTATTCCTCAACATCCCAATAACCACTGTTACCATAAAAATCAATATTTTAATGATATACAGACATAAAATCTCCCTCCAGTCCTTTAAGCCTTTCATATTTGGAAGCATCTTTATCACCCATCCCACTCTTCCTTCTGCTATGCATACACCAATCTACTCCCATCTGCCATGACACTGTCAGCAATGTTGCTGCTAATCTTGAAGGTCAGGTTCATGGGTAGCATGTTAGAGAAACACTGATGCGGTGGAAAGGCCTAAGAACATGGCTACTTGCTTAGAGGTATTTTCCCAAATCTTCTGATAACATTTTTGCTTTAAACCTGCCCACAGCAATTATAGCTCTTAACAATTGTTACAGCTCAGTAACAAATGCTGGGTGACTCCTGCAAACATTTTTATCAAACTGACATTCTAACAAATGTCCCTTGCTAAATGTCAAGTGAGATTTCTGGAGAGAAAAGAAAAGTCCACTTGTTTCTTTTGCATCACAAGTTTATGTAGATCAAAAAGACACTTCACAATTGCCCCTTGTTTCAACAATTCAGACATCTGCAATAATCCAACAAGAATCTTTAATCAGCCAAGGCTTCATTCTTAACCACTGTGGAGAATTCATTATGAATGGGGAATCAGCATCATTGTCAATCTGGGAAACTGAACTGACTTTCAGTGATGCTGCCTCCTGCAACTTTAATTAAGCAGTGAGAAGTTCGAAGGTGTAGGACACCAGCATAGTTAGAGTGTTTGCTGGTCCTCCATCCAGGGGAATCTCTTCTGTGTCTGTGCCTGTGGTTGTAAGATTGGTCATAAACTACATATTCCAACAAATAAGTATTCTTCATATAGATTACTTATGGAAAGTTCATGAGACCAACAGTGACTAAATCTCACGGGTTGAGTTTAAGAGGAAAAACTGCCTTAATGAGGAGATGCTCGTTTCCCTTCTTGTGGTTTTGTGAAAAATGACTAAAAGGTTAAAGAAAAGGAGTCACTTTCTGCTGTTTGTCTTATTGCTATGGCCCTGTTTCCTCCATATAAACAGATCTATGATTTGTGGATATATCTGATGGCTTTTGGCTTCTGCAGAGATAGCTTGTCTCTGCCCCCCAAGTAAAGAACGATTGGCCTAAATCAATGAAAAGGAACTTCCATGGTTGGCTGGTTTAGGAATAGCCTATGACATAGTTGTTGGTGAGAATTTGGGAGTGATCTATCAGGAAAATGTTCAATAAAAGCTTTCACATTTTTAAAAAACATATACTATGCATGAGAGGAAAATATTTCATACAGATATGGTGCTTGGGTTACTGTATACATCTAGTGACTGTGAGAACATGTGAAATCTAAACTCACATGCTAAAACTGGTAAAACAAAATGCTGGGAAAAATGTAAATCTTTGATGATATCATTATATTTTGTAATTACCTAACCATGGAACCACCTGTCCCTAGACTTCTCATTATGAAAAGATGGTTTTTAAAACAGTATCACGGGGCTGAGCCCTGGTGGCGTAGTGGTTGTGCGCGGGACTGCAGCCCACTGGGATGGAGGTTCAATTCTGGCTCCCAGGAGCAAAGGCTGGACCTCCTATTCCCACCACCTGAGGGCAGTGATGCTTAATAGAACAGTATCACTTTGAAATATTTCAACCGATATTTAATGTAGAAAAATTTTTCATAGTATGCACAATTATAACATACACTTACAACAACGTTCCCAGGCAGGCTACATATTTTTACTAAAGAGAAAACTATGGTTCAAGGAAAATAAATGATTTCTCAGCAGTGACCCATATAATCAGTGCCATATCTGGAATTAATAACCAGAGCTGAATGATTTCAAAGCCTGCATCCTCTGCACAGGGCTATGTTGCCAGTTTCATCATAAGAAATATATTTATTTCAATTCAACTCAACACCTTTTATATGCCAGCTACTATACTGTCTTTGGAAGGGAGGGAACAACTGAAAAAAAATAATTGTTGCTGGCATAGGATTTTTAAAAAATGGCTGATAATAGTTACAATACACTATGGCAATGCCTAGTAATAGAAGTAGAAAATGATTTACGAGCAATGCTAAATAATACTTGAATTTCTGACATCTATGGTTCAGATAGATTTTAAATAAATGAAGCCAAAGCTAGAAAAGACACTGGGTAGGGGGAAGAGGTGGCAAAAGAAACCTTTAGAGAAGGAATTGATTTTGTGTAGACATACCTGTAATCATTGAGCAGAGATGTGTAAAACATTGAAACATGGCAGAGTGCAGATCTTTGGGGATTGCATCTGAGGAGACACGGATCGGGATTGCAGAAACATTTGTGCATACATCATGCTAAAGAACTTAGACTTTATTCTGAGGAACAGTAATTTTAAAAGGTTTTTTCTATCTTTGAGTTATATTTGCCTTTCAACACAATCATATCTAAAAGTACCAAAGCTATAAAATAATGAATTTTCCTGCTGAAATTTTGGAGCGCATTATGAGAGCCAATCTTTGCATTAAAACTTAGTATTTTACAACACAGGAGCTACATAAGTAATCAGGAAAATTATTCTGGGACAACACAGAGGATAGGCAGTAGAAGAGCAGGGAGTAGGAAGTTCAAGAAAAGAAAACAAGTTTGATATTGGGCAGCAAAACGGCTTTCAAATCTCTCTCTTTAAGAGACACCAAGTGCCCAGATCAAGGCATGGGCAGGGGATCCCCATCTACTTCACTACTCAACATTCACTCTCAACCTCTAGGGAAAGCAAGCCACCAACTGTCACTGAATTGATGTCAATCCATAGGGACCCCATAGGCTCAAGCACAATGGCAATGATGAGTTTGGCCCAGGTATGAACAGGGTTCATTGTTAAGTGTGTCCGTAGTGTGACTATGATTCAGAATTAACTCAGCAGCACTGACAACCAACAGAATGATAGGGTTCCCTAGCCTGTAAAACCGTATATCTATCTTGCCATTTATGTCACAAATACTAGCTGACTCAAACCACTAAAATTTTGGTTAGCAGTCTGAACCTATGGTGCCACCACTTGAATTCCATTTATAAGACCAGGGGGCACAGTGGGTTATGGTGGAACTGCCAATGGAAAGCTTGGAGTTTGGATCCCCCCAGTGCCTACTTGTGCCAGAAAAAGGTAAGAGTGTCTGCTCCCAGAAAAATCCACAGCTTTGGAAACCCTAGTCAACACTTCCTATAGACTTACTCTGATTTGGAATTAACAAAGTAGCCATGGTTTGATGCTTTGATTTGGGTTTAAATATGGTGAAAGGATCTCCACTTATAGCCACATAGGAGTGTAGAAGAATGTCCATATATAATTTATTATAATAGTTGCATATATCATCTCTAATAGGCCATGCATTGCCAAACATAAAAATCCTATTTCCATAACCCCATTGATGGGTTTGGCAGAAGACAAAGGATGTAAATTGGATTGCAAAAGGCATTGTTTGCTATTACAAGTTTTTTTTTTTTATTGGATGGGTGGGTCAAAAAGGTGTTCCTCAGTTAATTCAGACACCTGCTTAGAGTAATAGTCTTTCTTCCAGCTGCATTTGAATATGGAACCAAGAAGCCCTAGATATATATGTAATGAACAGCCACAAAATTCCAATTTATATTTAAAGCTCTTTTGGTTGAGTTTTCTGTTCCTTGTAATGAAACGCACCTTAGTACTTAGAGAAAATAAGAAATAGATGAGCGTTAGAGAGCTGCTTAGATGAGAGACAGACGGATGATAGTGAATGGAGATTTATAACAGTGAAAATTGGTACCAATGAAATGACTGAATTTGGGTTGAGGTGGAAAACTGGAGTTCAAAATGATTCCCAATCTGGAACTGGACAGAAACGAAATTAAGTAGAAGGGTTTTACAAATATACCTGACTGGATTTGGGGTATGTTTGTTTTGGATATTAGTAGAAGTGTCAATGAATTATTGGTAGCTCACTGATACGCTCTTGATGATTAACTAAAATTGTCATTGTTTGAAATCATCCACTATCACCATGGGGGAAAGGGTCATCATTCTGCTTCCATAAAAACTCAGCCAAGGTAACGCAGGGGACAGCTCTTCTGTCACTTGAGGTCACAGTCTGTGGGAACTGATCAAGAGCTCCAGACAAACACAGACTGCTCAAAATAAGCCAATTGATTCTGATTCATAGCAACCCTGTCAATCATGGTAGAACCGTCCCAGAAGGCTTCTGAAGTTGTAAATCTTTACATAAACAGACCGCCTCATTTCTCTCCCGAGGAATAGCTGGTGGGTTTGAACAAGTGACTTCTGGATCGCTTCGCATCACTGACCTCACGGCACCCCAGGGCTCCAAAATACAGGATATCCAGGAGGTAATATAATAGGCCTTGTTTTTAACCAACCTACAACTTTGAAAAACCGTCACAGTTTACCTTAAAGAATCTTTGAAACTGCAGACCTTTTAAAATCATGCTTCTTCAACTGAGGTACAGATATCCAAGGAGTATATTTCGAGATATAAAGAAATCCACAATCCGCTGCTTTCCAGTTGATTCATAGTGACCTTATAGAACACGGCACATCTTATTGGGAATGGACATTTACTCTCTGGAGCACCTGCTGGGTTCAACCACTATTATAGTTCACAGGCCAACAACTAATCTAGTCTGACCAAACCCAAAATGTCTAGGATTTGTTTGATACAGAAATCTAGGCTGTTTCACGTCAGGTTCTCTGCCTGTCAATCATGGGTTAACAATTGAATCCTCACTGTTCTGAGGGATACTTTGAAAAATTTGAAATATATATTACCCAGCAGTCATTATGACCAATTATATTTAGAGGGTCAGAGTATGGGATCAATCTTCAAAGATACCCTAGAGCCATGGTATATGTAACTTCTAAAAAATGGGGTTAGGCATCTGACATTGCAGAAGCAGAGACCCCAATATTCATTCCATCAATTTGGTTCTAACTCACACTGACCCTACACACAACAGATTGAACCATCACGCTGCCTTACGTCTGTCTTTTTTTGTTGTTGTTCCAATGGTTGACTCCATTGTTCCCACCATGATGCAAATTCCTCTTGTTGAAGGACTTCCAATTTTTCAGCTAGCTGTATATTTTACCAAGCATGATGGCACCAAAGAGGTGCAAATATTATTTTAAAGAGGACCAAGACTATTTTTCTCACATTTTTCCACTGTTACCTGAACTGGTCCCTGTCCATGTTAGACTTTCTGATAGGAAACTATTTCACACACATGCAGGTTCAATCACTACACTGAGCTTTGTTAATTTTCCAATGGACTTCTGGCAGAGTACGGGGGTGATCTGATACTTGTACTATTAAGAACCTTTGGGGAGCAAATGAGTTCCAGTTGGCAAGGCCTCCATCTAATTTTGATAAAAAAAAGTCTTACAGGGAAGGCCCATAAGGCATTTTACACATCAAACAGCTCTTACTGAATGATATTTTGATGAAATAATTACAGATGAATCAGAAGAAGTAAATTGCCCTTGAAATAATAACAATACTTAGCATTTTCATTTTCAAAGTGTTTAACAAATGACTAATTATTTAATTTATGTTCTAGCATTATGATGAAGTGAGCTCTACTTCAATTTAACTAATGGAGGAGATGAGCTATCAGGCAGGGTGAAAAAACCAAGAAAAGAAGGGCAATCTAAAAAGTCATTGTTTCAAACTATACGTTGACTCCACAGTTTGGAAATCAGGCAGCTTTTGAAGAAATACAGATCTCAGGTAAGGGCTCTGCTCCGCTGTTAAAAGAAGGACTGGCACTTCAAATTTCTCTAGCAATCAAGGAGAGATCTACCTCCATAAAGATTTCACCTTAGAAAGCCCCATAAGCCCTGCCACCTTGCTGATCAACCCTGCCACATTGCATGGCAATGGTTCTAAAATCCACTCATTGATACCCAATTACACATGAGCAACTCCATGCTCCAGATGAGATTGGTTGGACTGTTCTGGGAATTATGCAATGAAGACACAACTTTACAAAAGGTAGTCAGAACACACCAGTCATTTGTTTGCAGATCGCAGGCTGTCAGTCATGCTGTCCATCTTTTCTGTCTTTCTAGTCCCTTGATTCCTGCCATGAACTACAACTCTTCATGCCTAGGGTTCATTGTAACTTTGGGGGCTGCTTCCAAGGGTTGGCATCCTGAATTCAAATGGAGAACAACAGCTATTACCTGCTTCCTGTCTTCTGGAAGTCTCCGTGCACACCTAGAATTCATTCTGTCAGCTCAGAACTGTGCTGGAGCCTCTCCGGGCTCTGGCACCCAACACAGACTTATACTGGAGTCTATGGAAGTGATCAACAGATTGTGCTCATGCTTTCCTGGGCCATTTCTGCCCAGGCTGAATTTGCAAGGACATTGTGAATTGCAAAGAGTTGTGCTCTCAAAACAAGAAAGATGGTTGCCTATTTTACTAGACTCTGATTTCATTCCTTTCATAGAAACTACAAGAAAGGTGATCCCAAAGAATGGGGAAATGACCAAATTATCAAGTCATTAATATCGAAAGGGAGTGAGATTTTTCTTAATGCAATTCAAAAGTGATTGCAGCACTACCTAGACAAGAAACTGCCAGAAATTCAAACCAGATTCAGAACAGGATGTCACTGTTGATGTCAGATAATCTTTGCTGGAAGTTGAGAATCATAGAAAGATGTCTACAGGGTTTTATTGACTATGCAAAAGCATTATGCTGTGTGGATCAGAACAAATTATGGATGGCCTTGAAAAGAGTGAGAATTCCAGAATATGTAACTGTGCTTATGTGGGACCTCGACATAGAACAAGAAGTAGTATTTCAAACAAAACAAGGGGATAGTACATAAATTATAACCAGGATAGGTATGTACCAGATTCTTCCATCATGTGTATTCAACCTGTACACTGCAAACATAATCCAAGGAGCTGGAATCTCTGAAGAAGAATGCAGCTTCTGAAGGACACAGTGATATGCAATGGTCCAACTCTGCTTGGTAAAACCAAGGAAGACTTAAAACCCTTGCTGATAAGATCAAGAGAGTCTTCAGTATTGATCATGCTTCAATGTGCAGAAAACCAAACTCCTCACAGCTGAACCAATAAGCACCACCATGATAAGTGGTGAAAAGATTGGAGTTGTCAAGGATTGCATTCATGTGAAATCAACACCCATGAAAGCAGCAGTCAAAAAATCAAGACAAATTGCAATGGACACCCCTATTGCAGCGTTAAAACTGCTACAGTACTGGAAGACACTGAAGACTAAGGTACAACATGAACTTTTTCTTTAGTTCATATGCGTCTGAAAGCCCCACGAAGAATACAGAAAACCTAAAAAAGAATTGATGCATTTTAATTACAGTTTTGCCATAGGATAATTGGACACACTATTGCGTATTGACTTCCAGAACAATTAACAAACCTGTCTTGGAAGAAGTACACCTAACATTTTCCTTCAAAGGGAAGATTGTAAGAGTCTGTCTCAACTTTGGGGCATGTTGCTTAATTGGTCATATATTTGGACAGGATATCCTTCTCTAAGGACATCTCTTCCTGGTTGGCTAGGCCAAGAGTCAATAAAGAAAAGAGGAAAACCCTTCAGAAGATGAATTGACACAGTGACTGTAACAAAGGATTCAAACAAAACAACTGGACACTGTTTCATTCTGCTTTCCATCAAATTGCTATGAATGGGCCTTGAATCATCAGCGTATATGAGGGCAGTGGCAATTGTCAGTCTCCATTCAGGAGATCTGAGTTCACTTTCCATCCCATGTAAGCCATGTGCTGCTACCATCCATCTGCCAATGGACGGTTGGATGTTAGTATGATGCTGAGGATGTTTCAGCAGAGATAAACCAAGATGCAGTAGGAAGGGAGGCCTGATGACCAACTTCCAAAAATCATCCTCTGAAAACCTTACGGATCACAATAGTCCAATCAGGTTGAGAATAAATCCCCATAAGTTTGGTACCAACTGGAGGACCATTAATTACCACAAGTTTCAGGTGTACTGCTCTTCAGCAAACCACATGAAAATGTTTTGGCACCAATTGAAAAATATACATATAAATATCCCAAAGTTTTCTGGGGTAGGAATTCTGACAACACATTTGGGAAATCTGTTATGCAACATAATATCAAGTTGATTCACTTTCAAACTATTTCATTGTTGTTAGGTTCATGAGTTTGTTCTGAACCATATCAATTATCCATCCTGTGCCATCCTTCAGAACTACTTTTATATTTGGGCATATTTTTGTATCCATTGTGTCCATCCATTTTAGCCATGACCCTGTACATTATCAAGCATCACATCCCTTCTTAGGGCTCAAAGGTGGAGAGTCTGGTTTGGGTTTAATCTTTCATGAGGTCATGTCTAAAGTACATGAGAAATCTTGACATTTTTTTCTTCTAGGGAGTTTGTTCTTGCTGTACTTCCTGTAAGATAGATCTGTTTTCTGCTGGTGTTTTCAATCAAGGTGTTTTCAATGTTCTTTGCCAACGCCATACTTCAAATGCATCAATCAATTCTTATGTACTTTCCATTAATCATTTTCAATGTCCACATGCATATAAGGCAAATAAAATCCAATGTCTTAGATCAAGGGCACCTTAGTCTTCAAAGTGACATTCTTCTTGCTCTTCTACACTTTGAAGAAATTTTATGCAACCAATTTGTTCAATGCAAGGCATTGTTGGATTTCTATACTGATTCTTCCACGAGCATTGATTGTGAATCCAAGCAAAAAATGAGAATTTTTATAATTTCAATCCTTTCTCTGTTAATAATGACATTGAATTTTTTTGTGACTAATTGGAGTCCCTGCTTCCCACAATGGGGTGGGGGATTGGGTTTTACAGAGTTGCAGCCATATTCCAAGTACTATCACTAGAATAGAGTTTCCTAAATAAACATGTGGGAAATCCACTAAGGAGTCCTGGTGGCATAGTGGTTAGGCACTTGGCTTCTAACTCCTTAAATGGTTGGAGTTACTAAAGCACTAGAAACTCCATAGAAGAAAAACGAGGCATTCTGGTTCCATTAACATTTACAGCCTTGGGAACAATATGAGAGTGTTTCTACTCTGTCGTATAAGGTTGCTATGAATCAACTAAATGAAAAGAAAATCCATCTTCTGCCATCGAGTTGATTCCAATTCACAGGGCTTCTCATATTGTACATCTCTATGGGAGCGGAATCTCTCATCCATTGGGTTGACGTTTGCAGTTGATAGACTACTGCTTTCCGAACAGCACCACCAGGGCTCCTGGTTTAACAAGCAAACAACAGATTAACCCAAACTCACAGCCATGGAGTTGATTACGACTCATGACAACCCGTTAGTACCAAAGGGAATTGTCTCTTTGGGTTTCCAAGGTTGTAGATATGTAGAAAAGCAGAAGGGTTCATCTTTTTCTCACAGAGTGGCCCACAGGAACCAACTGATGCCTTATCCACAAGGGATTCTTGAACAACCTGATGTTGTTTACTGCACTGGTATAGACTGGGGAAAGAATGACTAGATTGGTGAAAAACAAGAAGAATCAAACTTCCCTTGCTTTGCAGGGAGAGGCTGAGTATGACATGATATGTGACAAAGCTTGGCATGTCACTTGTTCTTGAGAGAGATGAACAGGATGGTCGGAGACATGAACAAACATTACCATCAATGAGAGATACACTGCACAATGGCAAAACACTGACAGTGGTCTTCTTAAGAACCTCGAGTTCTTTAGTTGGCTGGTGTTTAGAATTCAACTGACCTGTAAAATGTATAAGTGAGTTAAGCTGAAAAGAGACTAGCATCCTCAATGTAGCAAGACAATGGTTTTTGTGCGGCAAATATTTAGTAATACTGCACGCCAGAAAGCAGTTGTTTGTGACATAGAATACAACCTGTAGAGAACTCAAAGAAAGATCCACTTTCTGCACTTAAAAAGGTTCTGAACCTTTATAGACTTCAGTTACTGATAATAGTAGTACAGTTGGTTTTGAAGATTAAATGATTTATGCAAGGCTCATACAACAACATCTGGCATAGAGTAGACATTCAATAAGAGCTAGTCATTGTTTTAAAATTGTATTACTTTGTGATGCATTATGCAGGGTAAATGATTGATCGTGGTTACCTAGTGAAGTCATTTTTATACCCTCCAGGATGGAACACGCCATGCATTTCCTTTGTTGCCTTCTTCACACTGGGAAAGAAAGTAGGTGAAATAATGACTTTTCTAGCAATGTTGGTCACTCTCAGAGAGATGAAGAATGAACTTGGACTGCTGTGTTCTGCTTTCTAGACAACTATTGTACGTGCCTCAGGAAATAACTTTATTTCAGAAATTCAAAGGGGATCCTGGTGACCTACTATGCTACTGACCAAATGCACAGGGAATCACTCACCTAACAGACTCTGTGGATAAGCAGAGATATTTTATCTCCCTCTCCACCCATCTGGACTTGGTAATCAGTTGATCTGGGCAGAAACTAAGGTTTGTATTTGTGTTCTCTAAGGAAAAAAGACTTGCTTATAAATAGTTCAAACAAGTCTGATTAAAATGGAGCTATGATATGTGACCTCTATAAAAAAAAAAGACAGACACTTCCGGTACATCTATTTTGCATATCGACTATTAGTTACACATTAAGTGATGGTCATTAAGGACAATGACTTGATAGTTTTTCTTACCATTTTATTTTTCCTCAACCACTGAACAAGTGGCCTATGGAATACTCCATAAGGCAAATCTAATATATATATATATATATATATATATATAATATATAGATATATTCGTGGACAACATTTTTTTAAATTAGTGTAATGAACTCTTTTAAGTACACCTCTCAACTGATTAATAACTCTGGTGGCAAAATGGTTATGAGCTGGTCTTTGGTTCAAAAGGTCCACATTTTGAAACCATCAGCCCCTCCAAAGAAGAAAGATGGGGCTTTCTACTTCCATAAAAGATTACAGTCTCTTTGATGCCTGATATCAGATCACTTTGACATCTGGTGGTCTGCATACAATTGACGTATGTATTGATCATGATGGGAGTTATATGAGCCCCCAATTAAATGATTTATTAAAATAAAGAGAGGGAGGAAGAGGAGCTTTTACCAAGGACTGAAGTAGAAAATATTTTGAAATGAAGATGGCAACATGTGTACAAAAGTGCTTGATACAAATGATGTATGGAATGTTATAAGCACTGTAAGGACCACCAATAAAATCATTTAAAAACATTACAGTCTTAGAAATTCACTGGGCAGTTCTTTTCTCTCTTATGGCATTGCTATGACTGGTCATCAACCTGATGTCAGTGACTTTCCTGTTTTGCTTTTGTGCTAAAGTTAATTTCAAAATAAATAAATAGGATAAAAAAAGGGAACTAAAGAAGGAAAGGACCAAGGAATGGAGGGGATAACTTGTACCAATTAGTGATCCCCTAACAAAAATAGAATGGGATAGAAACCTGTATCTATATATCTTATGAGAATTTCACCAAGTCACCAACTGATTCACTGTAGAAACTAACTGAAGGAAGCAAACTTTCCCATACAGCCATAGGATTGTAAGTAAGGTCAGTTGCTTCATTTCCCATCTTCCTACAAGACACAGAACTTCAGGGAGGCATGCTTATGTGCTCCTGTGAGCAAAACATACATTCGTATTCACTTTAAAAAACAAGACGTCTCCTCACAGCTTGTCCAAGGATGCATGGCCCCATTTCCAAAACCATGACGTTACCTAAGCACCTACAGATAAGCACACAATTCTTTCACCACACCCAAACCAAACCCACTGGCATCGAGTCAGTTCTCATGCATAGAGATCCTGTGTAGAATTTTCAAGTCTTTGAAGATGTTCTGAAAGCTGGTAGCCTCATCTAGTCCCTGCAGAGTGGCTGTGTGAGTTAGCAGTCCAACACTTGCTCAATAATGATATCAGGCTGCCTTCATTGCATTAGTGCAACCCAAATCTCAAGACTAACCCATTGTTCACAAGTCAATTTTAACTTATAGCAAGCCTTTAGGACAGAGTAGAAGTGCTCCTACCCTGTTTCCAAGGCGGTATATCTTCATGGATGCAGAATGCCACATCCTTCTCTCAGGGAGCTGAGCTTCCGTGGATTAGCACCAGGAGCCATTCAGTCAGTTAGCAACCACGTGCTTTGCCATTGTGATGGCCGCGGTCCTTATTGCATCTCCCCTATGCTTATTGGGCGCACTCCATTTCAGTTATTGTCCACGGAGGCGCTAGACCTCTGTAAAGCCCACCGGTTTTCTGTGGGAAGCCTGGCCTCCAGTTTCCTACTGCATGTAATCACAGAGACATCTAGTGGTCAGGTATAAAAGCACGTAATCTTAAATAAAACAAAAAAACTGACCCATCCTCCCAACACCCCCACTTGCCAAACAAACTGTTGATTGGGAGCCAGGAAGAGTGGCAGCATGGGAGTAGCAGTAGGTTGAAATGGTCAGTTATCTATAAGTCATAGCAAACTCCTGTATGGGGAGCTTAGAAATCTTTGGGATGAAAATGAAGAAGATAATAAATGACTAGTGGAAAAAACAAGAGGGTATTAAATGCAGAACTGTGAGCGTGATTGTGAGATCACACTATAGACAAAAGAGGGAAATGGTTTCATCCATTCTACCCTGTAAAAATGTCTTTATAATTAGTGAAAACTTTAGCAAAAACATTTTCTTCTCTATCATGAGCGAGTTTCCTGAGGGTGCAGGGGGAGGGGTTTTTTTGACAACGATCTGTATCCATCATTAACACTTCAGCAGGAATTACTTGATTGTTTTAGCATTAGCATTGGTTTGCACACTTCTTAGATAAATGGATTAAAGTAGTGCTTGATTTTTGGATAGAAGGGATGCTATTATCATTAGATTGCAGTTGTATCCCAAAATAATCTCGTTTAAAATACTAAAATAATGCAGTTTTGAAGGAGTTTGGAAAGACCAAGAGAGTTGAGGCTGTTTTATTATTCTCAAACTGAGGAGAGTGGTGAGAAAACAGTGAAACTAAAAAAAGTAGTGTGATCCACAAACAAGCACTCAAATGGCAACTTATTTGGCTCATCACAATCTGAGTCCAATCTAATGAGGACTTAACTGTATTACAATAAAGCCCACTGTCTTCATAAAAGAAGCTTTCATGGGACGGCACTTATTGCTCTCAGCTGCTAAACAAAAGGTCAGCAGTGCAGCCTCGATGTGTCCATCTGCTTCTACAAAGTTCTGAAGCCTTGGAAACTCTCTGAGGCAGTTCTCCTCTCTCCTATTGGGTCACTATGTGCAGGAAACGACTCAAGGCAATGGGCTTTGGGAGGGGGGAGGGGTGTTGGTCTTCATAAATGATCCCAAAAATCCTTTTTAGTAAGTGGGAAATGCTCATCTATTCCTGAAATCTCTTGGGGTTGTAAATTAGGACTAACAATGGGGTGTTTTATATATATAAATGAAGCGGTCATATGAGGAGAAAGACTGGTGAGTGGCAAGAGTACAAAGTCATATTCTACACTAGTCCACATTGTGCCCTCTCCTTTCTATGCCCCAGTGGAATGTCAATGTTCCCAAATATGAGTCCAACATCTCAAAAGAGGGAAATAATGTAAACTCTCAGAAAATGCTGGAACAAATGATACCACAGTTCATGATTGTATTGAGTTATGAAACCCATCTTTCACACACTCTTTCCTCACCACTTTTAGTCCTACTCAGTTGGCCTTAAGGTGATCTTCATGACATAAGGTAATCAGAACCCATCATCTTCAAAGATGCCAACTAACACGCACCTCATATTGAGCTTCTATCTTTCTTTCTTCTTTCTGCAATTGACCCGTAAGTCAGATGCCATCAAGTGGATTTGGACTCAGGGGACTGTCACCTGTATTGAGGGGTTTTAGTGGCTATTTTTACAGAAGTACACCATCAGGCCTTTCTATTGAGAACCCACCAGAGCACCTGAAAGCTGCCCTACTTACCTCTACTTCCATATTTCTAAAAATCTTCTCAGCCTAAAAAAAATACCAATTCAAATGTCCATTCAAACACTAAAATTACTCCATATTTTAAACTGTTGGGCATGCTTTGGATGACCCACCTCAAGATTGGTGGTTCAAATCCAAGAAGTCTTCCATGGGAGAAAGATAAGACTATTCCATAAAGATATACTATCATGGAAACCTGATACAGGGTCAATATTAGTTGGAAAAAAACTTATGGAGTCTATTATTATTATTATTATTATTATTATTATTACTAGAAGGGATTGCCTATAGCAGAATCCTTAGAAGCTGTCCTTCATATATAGTTCCAGATCTATCCACATCAGAATCACGTGGGATGTTGTTGCTTGAAGAGTGTCCACCGATTCCCTAACCTTTGCATGCTATACATGCAAGCCTGCTACAAACCCACATTTTGGAAGCCATCACAAAACCCATGCTCCTCGTACTTGTATTGAAATTTGAAAACCACTGGCGTGGGCGAGTTTGTCAGCCCCCATATTTTTGGTTCTTGCCGAATCAGCATCTTTGAGAGGGAAGGCATGAAATCTCTTGATGCCACAACTTTCCAGGTGTTATTATTTTGTTCTGAAACAAGTTGGGTTTGCTAACTGCAGGCTTCACGTGGACCTCTGCCTGGATTCTCACTGAGGGAGGAGTCTAGTGAACTTTCCCTCAAGATTCCCTCCATGCAGCCTGTTTAAATTCCCTCAACAGTTTAAATGATTAAAACATCAAGCGATGTTATCAGGGAAAAGCTTGGAAATTCCAGGCAACCCATAAACAAACACCTTAGAAAAAAGGTCTAGTGGTCCATGAATTCACACAGAACCAGTGATGGCTTTAGGGAGCACAGTTCCACTTTAGTACACATAAGGTCTCCGTGAAGTCAATCTACTCATGGCAATTACTTGTGGTTTTAGTCTCTTACTGGCTTCTCTGGGGTGGAAACTGAGTCCCACGATGCATAACAAATGCATTGGTCAGGTCACTCTTCCATGCTGAGTTTACGGTCTATATTTGTGAAATCACTCCTCCCTTCCCCACTCCCCAAGAGTTATGCTAGTCCTGGCATGGCACAAGAAAGGTATCCATGCACACCATTGCGACCCAGAGAAGAACCCATTTCTTTTCAGTTGTGCCTAAGGACATCTCTACCATCTGTGCCCTAGGAGCTTCCACCTTCAGGACCTGGGAAGGAGAGCCTTCTCATATAAACTCATCGTGGAAAAGATAGCACTCAGCTGGGGACGCACATAGAGAAGTTCTCCTGTCAGCAGGAGCGGGAAGAGGTGGGCAACTTGAAGTCTACAGGTCTGGTCTACACGTCTCAGTGAGCAGCTTGTAATCCAGCGTTCCTATTAGGAGGGCTCAGAGAAGAATAGTCTTTCTATTTTTGCCTTCTTTTTGTTTTACTTTGTTTTGGTTTTAGGCTGCAGTGTTCAGAAGAGCAGCAGCATCTGAATGCAGTGCACGGTGACCCTGCATTTCATAAACCAGTGAATCCTCGCAGGCACCTTCTGTACTTGAGGGCTTGGCCCCATCTGTCAGGCAGAGAGTGAGTGGAAATAAAAAGTCCAGAAGCTCGTGCCCTTGCATTTCCACTCACCCTGGATACTGACACTGTGTCTTATGGCCACTCCACCCACCAGAAGTACTAAAAATGTTGCAGGACTAAAGATCAACTTCTATGATGATGCTATATAATGAACCTTGTATGCATAGGGAATGGTGTGAGAAAGATATGAGAAATTGTTTCTTGTAATCCTTTATGGAGTGACTGCTACTGTCAATATGGAAAATAATATTAATAGATAGATAGAATTGATAGAGATTTAGAAATGCAGTCTTCTTGTGCATTGACACAAACAGTATTAGACTGCAGAAAGTCTCAGATTTCATTCTATAGCAACACATGAGGTGCTACTTTCTCAACATGCACTGACAAACTCAGAGTCAGTACTTAAGGATCTATAGAGAATCAAGTGTTCTGTTAGCTTCTCTACATACAGTATATCAAATGAGCAAATTGCTTATAGCTTTATGGTATTTACTCATTTATGTACACATAAAAGTGACAACAGTACTAATCAATGACGACACACCTGTCCATGTATAAAATAGTTTCTTGGTATGGCAGCTTCTTGTTCCTCAAATGAGCTTCATAAGACACTTGCAATGTGCTAATTTTAACAGATGCTCCTACAATTTTGTGTTCCATAGTCAAATAGTTTTAAAACACTCAAAATTAAATAGAAACCGAGAATACATATTTTATTTATTACAAAACTTCCTAAAGTCTTCAAAGATAAATATTTACCAATTACTATAAAATATTTTTTTTAATTGAAGGCACATTTCACGACGATGTGAAACCTACCAAGAGTTTCCTCTCTGAATACATAGAAACATCTTGATTTTGAAAATATGTTTGATTGATATAATGGCCATTTGGTAAGGCAGGCAGGCTTCCCCTTCAACCAAAAAGCAAAGCATGGCAGGGCCAGGCCATTGTAGCCTCAGTCACTTCATAATTCATTGAGCCTCCCAGGCATTCCTATTGTTTTGATCAACAGACATTCAAAGCAAGGGGAGAATGTCTTACAAAACTAAGGAGGCATCAGGAAAAAAATTGGAAGCTAAGAGAATAATTGAAGGTCTTTGAGAATCCATGCCTCCCTATCAGACCCTGGTGTCTACTCCTGAAGAGGTAAAAGGCCCCAGAAAATTCAAAGTAAATTTATATTTTAAAAAATAAAAAGCAGTCATCCCTTTGAACGATGAATGATTGCATGGATTATAATTATTTTTGTTTTTATGAACCTAATCATAATGCCATCTTGTCACATCTTCTTTGTTAAGACACAGGGAACTGCTTGGATAAACACCCTCTTGCCTTGCCAACGTTTGATTGCAGCAACATAGTCTATGTCCTGGTCCTCCCCAAATAGAGAAACGTGTCCAGCAGAGAGTTTCCACCCTCCATGTCCTCACTGTACCTATAGTCCAGAGATGCTACCTGATGGGGATGCTTCTTCCATCCTTAGGATAATGCTGAGATAATAAATGAGTCACGAAAAACCAACCAGTCACAGCAGGGGCAGAGAAGGCGAAGGTGGAACCCTGTCCCTACTGTTTTCAAGACAAATTGGTATGCTTGACTGCAGACACTCAACACTGGAGCTATCTAGATATATGGAGACACATGTCAAATGAATTTTCCTAGTTTTTGCCAGGGATACTGCCTAATGGGGAGGAATCTGTCTTCTGAACAGAGCCGAGGGTCCTTGATAAACCACAAATGCTTGCTTGTTCTTACTCACCTGTCTCAGAGACCATACAACTTCTCCCAGAGGTGGTCACACAGACCAAGGAGGAAGGAAAGAGAAAGGTAGAAGAGTAAAACCAGTGATCGCTGGCAGGCCAGAGGGCGGAAGCAGAGCCATAAGCAGGGAAATGACACTTCTTTGGGAGCAAAGCCTTGTGAATACCTCCGTACTGGAAACACCCATCCCTGTGCCAAAGTGGGTCAGTGTGGCAGATATACATTATTGACTTCCCTAAACTTTTGCCAAACTGTCTTTTCTGAGCCTGATTCTTATACAGTCAGGGCCTCTATTCCCTGGAGGGATCATCTTCTGTATTTTGTCTTTATTTAGTTATGCTGGGCAGGAGGGAAATTCAGGATGAAAGGGTTTCTTCCTGTTACAAAGGAGATGTGGTTGGCTTGTCTCTTCCCTCACTCATTCTTTTATCTTTGAAAGTAGCAAAGGTGACCAGCCATCACCTGGCAACCCAAAGATAAAGGCCAGCAGACTGCCGGTCCCTGATCCCATTCAGCTTCAGAAGCAAGCGCAGCACCCTACTCCTTTCTCTCTGGAAGTCCTGGTTAGGGAAATAGCACACTCTGATCAATTTAGACTTCTAGAGTCAGTGGATGGTGACTTGCAGCCTGGCGCTATATGAACAAATTCATATATCTAATGCGATCAGAAGTAAAATGCTATCTTAAGCTAAACTCAAATAAGTGAAACAAAAGCACTCTCCATGATGAAACCAATATTATCTTTGTGTTAGGGGCCATACAGTTGGTTCTGACTTTTAGCAAGCATGATCCATAGCTGGTTTCTCTTTGTAAATTTGCACGTGTGTGTGTGTGTGTGTGTGTGTGTGTGTGCAGAACATTCCTGTTGTTATACAAAGTCTTTCTGGTCATATTTTTGGTAAAAACCATGTTATGTTTTCACCCCATATGTTTTCATCTGACATGTAGGTTTGGGAATTTCAAACGGTTAGAAACAATTTGATTAGCCTCTTTGGACATATTGCACTTTTCATATTTAGCAGAATAGCTGTCCTGAAGTCAATCAAAGAAAGGGAACAGCTCGATATGACCTATAAAACACAAAGTAAGATTGCTTGGTACAAAGGTTACACTGCTACACACATTATATAAATGGATGACTTTACATGTCTTTTTCATGCTGACATTAATATAAAATTAGATAATTTCACAGGAATTAAGGAAATTTAAATGCAGTCATTTTAAATCAAGACACTCTTTGCTGCTTGTCCCTTGAAGTCAGCCATTAGCTAGATTCCTATGCCATATAGAGAGTTCCTCTATTTTTCAAATTCTTACCTCACAATTACAATGTCTTATGCACACAGAGTGATTGACATTACAGACCATGCTTTCGAGACGGATAGAATCCTCAAACCACAATGGCTAAAGTGAATTTCAGGAAATGAAAGTGACAAGCCTTTGATCATAGGGTTATGGGATGATAAACTTTTTATTTTAGATTCTCAGTACAGAGTTCTTTACACTTTAGCATATGATCGCTAGGTTCAGCATAAGTATAAAGCCAACATCCCAGTCAACACTTTCCATTGTTTGGTAGGTGCTGACACACAGCCTCCCTGTGGTCAACAGAACAAAACTGCAGCCCTGTGTACAACAGCAGAAAACACTGCCCAGTCCCATGCCATCCTTCTAATGGCTGGTAAGTTCGAGTCTGTGGTTGCAGCCTCTGCATCTGTCAGTTCCTTTTCATTATTATGATTTTTTATCGCATCACTGCCTTGGTGGGAGTAAGAAACTCAGCCTTGCTCCTGGAGAGCTGCTGCTGCTGGATTTGAACCATCAGTCAATTCTTGTCAGAGGCCTTCCTCTCTTTCTCTGCCCTTCTACTTCACCAAGCAAGATGTCCTTTCCCAAGGGTGGATCTCTCTCCTGAGAACAAAGTATGTGAGTTGAAGTCTTCACTCTTCTCTCTTCTAAGGAGCATTCTGAATTTACTTCTTTCAAGACGATCTTGTATCTGTCTTTCCTTTGGGCGCTCCACGGTACTTTCAGTGTTCTTCATCTGCACCAGCAATCACATGCAGATATTCTTCATTTTTTCTTATGTCCGTAACCAAATTCCACTTGCCCTAGGGGTGGTATGGTTTACAAATTGGGCTGATAATGACAAGATCAGTAGTTCCAAAGCACCAGCCACTCCATGGAGAAAGATGAGATTTTTCTTCTTCCATAAAGACTTATAGTTTGGAAATCTACAAGAGCGATTTTACCCTGACTTACAGAGTTCCCTGGCTGCTCATAATTGAGTTGATAGTAGGGAGATTGAATTTCAACCCTTATTAGATGAAAAGAATTAAGCAAGGCCTAAGTAAACTGATGAGTTAAAAGAAACAAGGTTTGACAGTATCAGTCTAGTAGATTACCCTCTCATTGTTTTCTGGGTAGGAAGAATGGACACTTGTAAGTATGTGGAGCGCACAATAGAGGAGCTAAGTGACTCTCAAAACAGAGTCTGTTTGGGTGTGGCAAAATCAAATTGTATAGAAGAGAATTTGGGAAACCCTAATACTAAAAAAAAATTCTAAAAATAGATAAGCCAGTAACTATAGAGCCCCATGGTTTTGTAAAGGAGATGTAATCACAATGAAACAGGTTTTTGCACAAGAGGTTCTTTGCCTTTCAGTAGCATAGCCATTGAATTGATTCTGCTATGAAGATGAATATGAAAACAAGGACAAAAGGTAAATTCCATGCAGCTACCAGTTTATGAATTTCAGTGGGTGAGTATCTGTTGAAGAACAATAAGTCAAAAGTATGAAGAAAGGCCTGAGTGCAAAATTAGGTAGGATAATAAGATTCTAGTAGAGAGAGAAAGAGAATAAAAGTCTAGGAAAGTGGAACCATAACATGGAACTATGCTTGCCTTATAGAATAACAACGTTATCAGTTGACAGTGAGTGGAGAAGTCCCCTTGAGTATCTGTCCCTTTCTCCGGAGTTCAAACAGTCACATGCCCTGGAGGACTGGAAGAAAGCCATGTGTCTGTGTGTGGGAATGCAGAGTTGGCGGTTCAAATCCAGCAGGAGCTCTCCAGGAGCAAGGCTGGGCTTCCTATTCCCATCAGGGCAGTGATTGCCACCACCCCCCCCCCCCCAGGAAAAAAAAGAAAGGCATGTGTCACAGTTGATCTTCACTGTAGTGGGTTTCTTTTCTCATATATACTGAGCAGAGACTGCATCCAGAAAACATGGTACTTCTTCCAAAATATGCCTCATGAGGGGTTAATGAGAAAATCTTTTCTCCCAGAGCTGATTCTCCTGATACCCTTGTCCTGACTAAATGGGCCCATAAAAGCAAACCAGGAGTCGTGTCACTACAGGAGGGATGTTCAGAGGCAAACTGGATGCCCCGCATGAGACAGCAAGAGGTATTCAATATCTAGAGAACAATGTTCTCTTCTTGCAAAAAGGTCTCAGTGGAGATGCTGTAGGAGAATTCCAGCTATCCATCAATGAAGGGAAAAGCTCGGTCTGGCAAAGGGAGGCACAGAGGAACAAAGGGGGATGAAGTAGGAGGTACTGGCCTCACAGGCTTGCCAGGAGGCAGGATGCAGGAAAAAGATACTGTGAGTGAAAGTCAGGTAAAACTTATCTGAATTGTGGGTCTTTTGTCTACTCTATTAGGAATCAACTCCATGGCATACAAGCGCAGCCATCCACTGTTTGCATAACCTGGAATCTGGTACTTGATCTAGATCTATATACTTAAGCTACAGCTCAGTATTCCCATCTGTAAAATAGGGGATAAACATTTTTTCTCCTCCAAGGGTTCCTGGAAAAATTAAATATGAACATACATGACTGAAATATACAAGCACTTATCTTATTACATTACCTAAAAGTGTAATTTTTCTTCTTTTAAATGGAATCTACAGTGTGGGTATAAATGACTGTGTGTGTGTATGCATGCGTGCACATGCAAGCACGAGCATTTAGGAACATGTATGGGCTTGTTTTGTACCTTTTTTAGTTTTCTGGTTGTATTAGCTTTCTATAGTCAACTGTTCATAAGAAATGTGATGTTATTCACGCCCAGTTTAGTACCTGGCACATACTAATTTCTACATGTGTGCAAGTATTTGTCTAATATATAAATAAGAATGACTCACACCATCATAAATGGGTGTCAGTTAATAAAGTAACCTACTAATAAACAAAACCAGGAAGTCTTATCAAGAGGCAGGGGGGACAGTGGTCAAACCCTTGACTGTTCCCAGAAATGCCAGCAGTTCAACATTTATCAGGCTGTCCATGGGAGAAGCAACAGAGAACTCCATTGCTGTAATGCAGTGGTTCTCAACCTTTCTGATACCGTGACCCTTTCAGACATTTCCTCAGGTTTGGTGATGCCCCACAACACTATTATTTTTGTTGCTATTTCATAACTGTAATTTTGCTACTGTAATGAATCATCATGTAAGTATCTGATATGCAGAATGTATTTTCATTGTTACAAATTGAGCAATAAAAACATAATGATTAATCACAAAACAATATATAATTATATATTGTGAAATGCTTATTTCTAATGACAAATAAATGAAATTTTGTCTTGAAGCATGGTGTAGTATGGGTAACAGTCTTCACACTGGGTAATCTTATAGGTGGGTATGTCTGTATATGGGAAGACCCACCTAGAGATGGGTAGAGGAGTGGTGTCTTAGTTCCTAAGACCATCAGAATTATTTGTTTTCTGATGGTTTTAGGTGACCCCTGTGAAAAGGTGGTTCCATTCCCAAAGGAGTCACAAACCACAGGTTGAGAATCGCTATGTAAAGGAGACGCAGTAGAAAAATTTAAGGGGCTATTCTCCACTGTCCTAGAGAGTCTCAGAGTCAAAACTGACTACATGACATAACAATAGAGTGTAGACTTGCATTTTTCTCTAGTTAAAGAGAGGCCTGTCATCTCCATACTGTTACTATTTTACAAGATAACACAGCAGACAACAACTTGGGCAATTGTTGTAGTTGCAGAATTCTCATGTCAATTTAAGGGGATTAAGAGAGAAGTGGTTTAGGCTCCCTGTCAATCAGGGAACAGTCTGATGTTGCCCCCTGTGGGCATGGCCTTCTCATGAAGATTCTGAAAACTTCCCCTCTCTGCCTTGGTCTTCTTGTTGACAAGCCATGAGAAGACTTGCTGAGCTCTGTGAGAGACTGTCTCCGCTTCACCTTCCTGTTGAGGAGACACACTCAAAAAGCTGGAGGAGTCACGGTAAGACACACACCAGCACTAAGATGCGTCCACTTCTACTGAATCCACAAGAATTTTCACCTACTGACCTGTGGTCTTCCTACATTTGACATCATTGCATGTGCTGTGTGAATCTGAAGAAATATTTATGGATCAGTCTAGGACATTCGGGCTGATATCAAACTTATGGACTTTATCTGGATGGGTCTAGGATTTTTTCTCAATATACAATTGCTCTTTGATATAATGTTCTTTCTTGCTCACATGAGTGTCCCTGGATTTGTTTCTCAAGTGAACCCAGCCTAATACAACAATTGATAAATACTGCATATACTCATGCATAAAACATTTTTTCAGCACATTTTAAATGCAATTTTTGTGATAAAATTAGGCGGCTTGGCTGATATTGGGGATGACTTATACTCAAGTATCTATGGTATATTTTCATCCAAGTATAAATATTTGTTTCTGGTGTTAGTGTACTGGAATTGGTTCCCACTCCTAACAATCCTCTATACAAAAGAAGGAAACACTCCCAGTCATGAGACATCTATGTCTAAGCCTAGTGTGAAGCCACTGCGTCAATCCATCTCAAGGTGGCTCTATCTCTTTGCCACCAATCCCTACCAAGCAGGATGTCCTTCTACAGGGACCAGTCCTTTAGAACATATCCAAAATGCACGAGACAAAGTCACATCATCCTTGCTCCTTAAGTAGCAATAGGGTGTTACTTCTTCCCAGATCTACTTGCTCATTCAGCTGGAAATCCACGGCATATTCAGTATTCTTTGCCATCAGGGCAATTCAAATACTTCAGTTCTTCTTATGGTTTCTTTATTCATTATGCAACTTTCACATGGATATGAAGTTGCTGAAAATATCATAATGTGATAGGTCTTTCTTACTTTCAGATGGGTCTTTTGCAGCAGATTGCTCAATGCCTTGCATCATTTGATTCCTTGATGGCTGCTTCCAAAGAAATCTTAGGTAATAGAAAATGCTGATGCAAGAAGTATGACACTTCCATTTAACTAATGCTGTGTAACATGACACATCGATACACAGAGACTTAAAATGCTGATCTGTCAAGCCCAGCCTTTCCCTGCATGGGATGGACTGTTGTTCTGCTGACTTAATCCAGACTCTCCTACATTCAGCAAAATAACAAGCTGGTGGGAAGTCCCAGATGGCTCTCTGCACTGGTGTCTCAACCAGTGCTGGCTGAGTGGATCAGGACCTGGTATTCCCAAAGGCTAAATAAACTGCCTTAAGTAGTGGTGTTGGGACTTGCTAAGACGTAGATATGTGCAAGTATGTGCTATAACGTCATTTTATGAGACTTTAATAAAGTAACCCTCCAGGCTATCTCAGATCCAAAGGATGAGAAAACAGACTCTCCTATGATTCTTCACGGGAGACACATTGCAGAAGGATGCACACAGCACATGATATAGAAATGGTGGCGGTAATTTATAAATGACCACACAATACTAAAGAAGAGTGTGGTCCTTTTCCTGACCAAGGAGGCTACTATCAATATTTTTATTAAGCTCTACCCACTATAGTAATGTCTGCTTTAAAGGTTACACTTAAATCCTCTGCAAACAGTAAAATGAGCTAAAACCCTAAAGCTATTAAACTAAAATAAAGGTAACAAATAAAAGTTTAAACAGAGACAAGGTGGAGAGAGCAGGCAATCCTTTTAATTATGTATGGCGCCTGGGTGTCAGAAGCCACAATTTCAGTATAGATCATCCTGTGAATACATATCATTCTCAAATTTTATCAGGTTTATAAATTTTAGCAGCAATATCTTTAGTAACTGGCATAACTTCTCTAGACATTAGTTTCTCTATTTGAAAAATAGACATACTGTTACTCTGATATGTACATGCTCAATAAGAATAAACAAGGTGTGAATTCACCCCTGCTCCTGTCATAGAATAGAAAAATATTTAATCATTTGAAATATGTAATGTTTGCTTGGTTTTTAATTCTAAAAAGGTGAGTACTGGGGATTCCAAGAAAGTTGGTAGATAATGCTTTTGCTTTTGTGCCCAAGAGAAATCTATGTGGAGAATTTTGGAAACTAGGTGCTAGCTCCTGAGAATCTGAAGAAAATATTCTCTCAGGATAACAAGGAGAAAAAAATCATAGCAGATAAGCTTTCTTGATGATAAGACCAATTGATGTACTTAAGATGGTAGAATAGTCCTCACAGCAAATAAAGGAATGAACTAAAGGTAACACCAGAATCAACTATACAATCAAGTCATAACTATCACTTAAAAAGGTTTGTCTCAATAGAGACATATAACAAATTTCTTGGAATCAAAAACAAAATAAAACAAAACCCAACATCTAAGAATCAATAAATTCCATTTATTATTCTCTTTTGTGAAAGAATAATAGAAAGGGGGTGTTAAAAATCAATACTCCATAGGAACATACACAGTGATTTATATTGTGCAAATATTTATGTATTTTATGATCGGTTTAGCACCACTATCTATTTGGTGTGTGTTGTTGATATCTTTTTTTTGGGGGGGGAGCATCACTGCCCTCTGGTGGTCGTGGGAGCTACCTAGCCTTGCTCCTGGAGAGCTGTTGTTGAATTTGAACAGCCAAACCCATGGGCCACAATCACGCACTCAACCACTATGCCACTGGGGTTCAGCCTGATATCTTTTAGCATTACTTGAAGTATCGTCTCCCCACAGCTCTGCCTGCTTAACAGTCTTTTCTTTATGTTGCCCCTTCACTAATTGGCCAAGTGCACTAATTTGTAGTGGGTTTCCAATTCATTAGTGTAATTTAGTCAAGTTCTACTCCATCTCACCAGACACACAAGTTGGGCTTCTGCAAACATCTGTTTTTTGTAGCTCCATTTTCATAAGTATCCACACTAGTTCTGCTTTAAAACTAAGAATGGATTGCCCCTTAATCAACTATTTATTATACTGGACTACATAAATATATGGAGTGCCTTTGATGAGTAATTTTAGGATAGGACCTAGCAACAGTTAACATTTGTATAGAGTTTGAAAGTTGACAAAGCATGCTCTTGCATACCCAGATATGAAATCCCAAGCAGTCCCATGTAAAAGAACGTATTATTATTTTGAAATGAATAGCATAGAAAGAAGAATACCCTTTCTGAACATTTGGATTTAGTCAGACCTCCATATAATCTTGGCAGTACATTCAACTTCTATGAGCTTATATTTTAAGATCTGTGAAATGTATGTAATAGCTGCTTCATAGTATTCAGGGGGAGAACTTTGCTCTTGGTAATAAATAGAAAGTTCTAGTTTCATATAATATGAAGGCTAAGTATAGCTAAGAGTTTTCAATTTGGGAAGATCATTGCCCAAAGGCAGTACCTGTTCCTCATCCCAGAAAGAAGACCAGAGAATTGAGACACCAGCTTTGGAAAGTTGGACTTAACAGAAGTAACATCTCTTGTGATTGACTGCAATCGTTTGGTTAGCCTGGTGGCACTGGCAGGTAAGTGTTAATGGCTAACTGCATAATCCACAGCTCAAACCGCCCCCACCCCCCGAGCTGTGTTGTGGGAGAAAGATGAAACGATCTACTCCTGTGAAGACTGACAGCGTTGCAAGCCCTATAGGGAGGGGGGGGGGTCACTGTGCGTTGGAATTGTCTCCATGGCAGTGAGTTGGGTTTGATAGAAACTGAAAGACTGACTGCTCCAGCCCACCCAGAAGTACATTGAAAGACAGGTCTGGTGATCAGCTTCCAAAAGTCCACAGCCTGAAAAACAGCAAACAGTACGGTCTTTCTTTGCACAGGTTGGTTCATTATGAAGAAGAACCAGTTAGATTTCAACTAATAGCAAAATCAACCATAGTTTGAATGTGCAGAAGAATGGCTAAAGCCGGAATAGGTAACTTTGTCTAGAAACGGGAACTAAGCCTGAGGTAGGTGTGAGGCGGCTCACAGCTGGTATATGAGCTGAAGAGATCAAAAGGTAGCCAGAAGGGAAGCAAGGATGATGCCAGAGGTCCTGGCAGATCAGCAGGTGCCCAGATGGGCTAAATCAATGTCTTCTTCAGGAGCTGTTACATAACTCTGACTTTATGGTACTTTCTGCAGCTTCCACTTAGTTGGAGAATGGGGGGAAAATGACAAGAGTGGAGGAAAAACAAAGCCAAACCCAATAATCCTAGAATTCATGCCGATTTGTCTTTGTACCTTTGCAAAAAGTAGAATTGCAACCTAGAGGTTGAGTCTAAATATTGATGATAGCAGACAGCCTCATCTTTCTACTACAAAATGGCTATTTAATTTGAACTGCCTACCTTCCAGTTCGTTGTCAAACACTCGAGTTGTCCAACACTTGCTCTATAATGTCACCAAGGCTCCTGGAGGACGGTGGGTGAGAACACAAACTCAAACTATGGCCATCTAGTTGGTTGCAATTCATATCATTCCACAGGACAGAGTAAAACTATACCTTTGGGTTTTTGTATATCTTTTTTTTTTTTTGGCATCACTGCTCTCCGGTGACAGGAGTAGGAGGCCCAGCCCCACTGCTGGAATTGAACCTCCATCCCAGTGGGCCGCAGTCCCGCGCACAACCACTATGCCACTGGGGCTAAGCC